>JAJIBD010005807.1:0-104776 GCA_021461705.1 Cryptotis parvus
TCTCTCTAATCTGGAATCATATTTATTTAAAGAAAATATACAAGTGACCAGTGTGAATGATAAAATCTGCTCAACATCATTAATAATAAGAAAGTGCAAGTAAAAATCACTCCAAAACACCAGGATGGGTAATATAATATATCAAGTAGTAGAATTATTAGGGGAATATATTAACTGCAATATTTTGCTAAAGTTCATGGAAATATAATTTAATACAACAGTTTTAAAAACTGACTATTTCTCTAGAAGTTTTACATATTATTACTATATTTTCAATATTTCTAATCTTTTTATATTTAAGGTATGTATAATCAAACATTTACTTAAAATATCAATAAGTTTATTGCACTATTGATAAGAAAATTATAACTTATAATTCACAATTATATTTGAATTTCACATAAACCATTTGTTCCTGATTATTATTCTTAATAATAATTTATATATAAAGAAAAAAGGTTGTAAAGGACACACATTAGTGATGCCTTTTGAATATATGTGTAAAGCATTTTAAATATTTTCTCCTGTATTCTCAATAAAATATTGTGTGACATAATTTTATGGTAACTATGTACTTCATAAATGAGAAATAAGCATGAGCAAATTTTCTGGTTAATATGCGATCATGATCACGATCACGATCTTCCCGTACATCATCTATTTGCTAGAGCGGGCACCAGTAATATCTCCATATGTCCTGTCTCATGCTAGTAGAACCCAAAGGCATCTGCTTGCTCCAGGAACATAAAGAGCCTCAAACCATTATATTAGGTCATGGGAATGACCTAATATAAATGACTACTGGTATTTGGCATATCAAATACAACACGAGCAGCTTGCCAGGCTTGCCGTGCGGGTGGCATACTCTTGTAGTCACCTCTAAATAAAGTATTTATTGATGTAACGCGCGGTCGCGATAGTCTGGTCTGCTGGGTGGAGTTGTGACGAGAGGGAAGTCCAGATGTGGGAAATGGTGGCCCCCATGGAGAGAGGGGGTCGTCTGGTTTGTTGTGAGGGCTCTGCTTGGGTGGCAGGCCAGGGCTAGAACCCGCCATGCCTCCCAGGCGCCTCATGAGCGGCTGGGCATAGGGAGAGCGAGTAGCAGCTCTGCCCCATGTCTGAGAGTCTCTCATTGCTCATTGCTGGGTATGGCCAAAAAATAGCTGACCTGTCTCCACCCCTAGCACCACAGCTGATCCCAGTCTCTACCCCTAGCTCCACATATGGAGTCTGAGCCCAGCCAGGAATAACCCCCTGAGCGATGCTCAGGTTAATATGCATATTTCTTCATTTGTGGCTACTAGGAAATTTTAGAATAGTCCTTCATCTGTCCTTTGCTTCTACAAACAACCATAAGACTGTTTGATTTGCACACACAATAAAAAGTTCTAGTTAAAGGATAAGTCAGGTCATCATTTTATCTGGGCATTGATAATACTTTCTTCATTTGGCTTGGAGGTATCATACAGTTTTCCTCCTGTCACTGCCCATTTTATTATCTAAACTGGCTCTTTCTCTTCTCCCTAACTTACTTACATTTCCATCATGGATCAGCTTCTGGTTTCTGTGTTACCTCTAAGACCACTCTTTCAGTGCAACCTATTTTCTTCTCTTTGCCCATCTATGAATCATTGTACTGCACATTAATACCCTTTACCTACATTAGTCTTCTAATGTCAAGCATAGTTATGTAACGTACATCCAACAACAAAAAGAGAAAATTAGCAAATGTGGGCATATTAACTCGTATTAACTGTTTAAAACTAAACTCCTAATACTGTATACCTTCCCTTCACTCTAACATCAAGCAGTGGTTACCTCCTACCCTAAATAAAAGAAAGGAAACAGAAACCAAACCAACTGAAAAAGAAACCCTCTGCCACAGTCACCTTGATGCATTGACTGGTTATGCCATTAATACATATATAAACTATACTCAAATGTTAGATGCAAAAATTTCTTTTATATTATTTCACAATTACATGAGGCATTTTCATTTTATATTAATTTGTTTGCTTTGCATATTATAGTTGATAACTTTTTTCTTGCAAACGGGGGGGGGGGGAACCCCCCAAAAAACACCCCCCCCACCCCCCCCCCTCTACTTTTTTATTGTTATAAAAGCAAATTTCCTTTCCTATGATGTAAATACTGTTAGCCTATCTCATACTGTTTGTTTGAGTTTTTACAATGTTGGTTGTAAACTCTCAGACATGGGGCAGAGCTTGCTACTTGCTCTCCGGTGCTCATGAGGCGCCCGGGAGGCATGGCGGGTTTTTTAGCCTTGGCCTGCCACCCCAGCAGAGCCTCACAACAAGCCAGATGACCCCCCACTCCATGGGGGCCACCATTTTCCAATCCGGACTTCCCTCTCATCACAACTCCACCCATCAGACCAGACTATCACAGCCTGGCTCGCACGGCTGGTTCATCAATAATTGCTTTATTCAGAGGTGACTACAAGAGTATCCCACCCGCACAGCAAGCCTGGCCAGTTGCTCGTGTCGTATTTGATATGCCAAATACCAGTAACATTTATACTAGGTCATTCCCATGACCTAATATAATGGTTTGAGGCTCTTTTATGTTCCTTGAGCAAGCGGATGGCTTTGGGTTCTACTAGCATGAGACAGGACATATGGAGATATTACTGGTGCCAGCTCTAGCAAATAGATGATCAACGGGAAGAGATAGTGATAGTGATAGTGGTATTAGTTTCATCTGTTAATGCTGGAGATGAGAGCCTTCTACTGAGAGTATATCACCTACACGGCAGAGCCTGGCAAGCTACACGTCTTTAATTTGATATGCCAAAAACTAGTAACAACTATGGACCTCAATTCCATGACCTAAAGAATGGTCTGAGGCTTTTCCTGTCCCTGGAGCAAGCAGATGCCCTTGGGATACACTTGCTTGCAAGGATGTATGGAGATGTTACTGGTGCCCGCTCGAGCATATCAATGAACAATGGGAAGACAGTGATACAGTGACAGTGGTTGCAATACTTTTAATTTGTGTGTCTATTTTGTAGCCTTGATTTTTATTAAGTCACATATACAAAATATTGAGTAAAAAAATTATTTTTTAGAAAACCTTAAAAAATGTGCTTATTTGGGGCCACATCTAGTGAGGCATGGGGCTTACTTCCTTCTAATGTGCTCAGACACACACTCCAAGCAGTACTAAGGGACCATGTACAGTGCTGGAGATAGAACCAGATCAACATCAACATATGTAAGGCAAGTACCTGCTATAATACTTCTCCAGTCTAGAAAACATTTTAAATTCACACTGGAAATAATAAGTCAAATACAAAATTAATATTATAAATAGTATTTTTGACTGACTTTATTGATCTAGAAGAGAAATTATTGATTGGAACATGTTTATAATGAGGTTCATTTAGGAAATGACTACTGAGGTGAATCAACGTTATTGATAAGGAAGTGATTGGTCAATGATTGTGACATGTGTGCTTTGTTCCTGAGACTAGAAATAATTGGAATAATAAAAGGAAGATGATGTAAAAAATATGTTAGAAATAATTGTACTGTGTGTATGTGTTCTGGTAAACTCATCATATCATCAGATGTGTACAGTTAGGATAATGTATTATACAAATATGCCTGATAAAATATGATTTTAATTGTATTAAATTATATGTCTACTCATTTTGTATATGAATCATATTAATAATTTTACTAAAATTAAAAAAAGGATTTTTTTACTTGGATACTTAAATATTATAAACCTTATGTCTGGTAAGGAAGATAGCTTTCCTAAATTTAACCACATCTTAAACATGTGACTGTCATTACTCCTAGCATACTGTGAAGTTAAAGTAATATTTCCTAAAATATTGATTTTTAAATAAAAATTAATTCCTCCCCTAGACAAAAAAACTAAATTGATATCATTTTCATCAGAAATTATTATTACAAAACAATTTTAAGTTAAAGAGCAAGGATAATGCAGTAAAAAATAAGCTGAAAATAAAAATTATAGTAGAAATTTTAAATAAAACATTAAATTATTTCATTCAATTATATTGTGATTAAGTTATTTACTGAAATTTTCTTACTCATTATGAATAAATGTTTGCTAATACTCTATATAATTTTCCATAAAGACTTATTTATCAAATTGTGTATGCTTCAGGCTATGAAAGAACAGAGTGAGAGAGAAATTACAAAATTAGGCAAACATTGACAATTATAATCCTTCTAATCCATGAACAGGGGATGTGTTTCGTGTTTGAGTCTTTTATTTCTTTCAGTAATGAAAATTTTCTTTGTCTAAGTCTTTCACCTCTTTCAATAGGTTTGTTTCCATGTACTTGAGATTTTGAGACAGATTGTAAGTTTAATTTGATTTTTTTTTTTTCCTTGCCCCTCTTCTGCTTCATTATTTGATTATAGTAAAATCATAGACTTTTGTGGCTATTTTGCTACTTTACACGTTGTTCCAGATTTTATGTCCTCCCCTCCCTTTGTGTGTGTGTGTGTGTGTGTGTGTGTGTGTGTGTGTGTAAAGTCTTTAGGGTTTTCTTTTTTTTTTTTTTTTTTCCGATTTTATTTTATTTTATTATCCCCCAAATATTGTTACACCATTTTAGACATACAATTGAAAGATGCTCATGTAGAGTTTTTGGTCTCAACAGTGCCCCAACACCCATCCCTCCACCCAAACCCATCTCCCATCACCAATGTCCCCACCTCCCTCCCCCCTCCCACACCTCAACTACTTGGCGGGTTCTGTATGTCATTTCTCTCCCTCTTTATCTCTCCCTCCCCCAAACTTTCCTGCTCTTCGTGGAATTCAGTGCATTAAAAGACATTACTGTTTCCACTATTTTAATGGACAACACGGCACGCTAGCCGCGCATACTGGGCTCGAACTGGTTTTTGCTCTGTTGATCTGGTAGTGAGGCAGTTTCCCAGCGTCTGGACAGCGAAAAATGGTGGCTAGTGTGATGGGCGAAGTCTCATCCGGCTGCTTCCGGGACCCCCCAAGAGGTGACGGGCCCACTCCCAAAACCCGCCTGCCCTCCTGGGGGTCCCCTCTTCAGCTGGGCCAGGGCGAGCCAAGTTCCAGCCTCCCCAGCCGCTTCATGTTATGGCCGATGGCCCCGGGCAGCTCTTGGGCGGGGCCACCAGGCTCCACAAAATGGAGAGGGGAATGGCCGAACCCTGACTCCATCTGACGAATTCCCCTGGGGTTTTCTAAGGATAGTATCATGTCATCTGTGCAAATATTGGTGGTTATTTTCCAAACCCCTTAATATGTCTCTTTCTTGCCTAATTTCTCTGGCAAAGACTTGCCTAATTTCTATAGCAAAGACTTCCAATACTTTATTGAATAACAGTGATGACAGTTAACAACCTTATCTTAAGCTGTGCTAAATCTTAGAAAACTTTCAGTTTCATGCTATTAAATATGATGATAGCAATGGGATTACAATAATTGTGCTGAATTACATGGAGAAAAGTTCCTTCTATCATGACTTTATTGAGAGTTTCTATCATTATTTGATGTTGGAGCTTATCAAATGCTTACTTTATATCTATTGATAAATTCAGAAAATTTAGACTGATTTCTCCTTATATCAATATGGTATATTACTTTGAGTGATTGTATATGTGAATCCATCCCTGTTACTCTGGGATAAATCATATTTATTATTTATTATGTATCATGTAATCTATAACCATATTATTAATCTTTCAATGTATTATTTGATTTAGTGTTCTTATATTTGTTGAGGATCTTCACAGTGATGTTCTGTACAATCCAGCAATTTCATGTTTTGAGGACTCTACACTTTATATCAGAATGACATTCATTCCCTTTTTGCTATGCATATTTTTAAATTATTAAGATCAGACTACCTACATCTTTGGCTTACCAATGGTGAAATAAGAGGCCTTGCAAGTTTATAAATTTATTTTTATTTTTACAGTTCCTAGTTTACTACAAGTCTACGTTTATCTTTTCTTTCACTATTATAAACATGCAGTGATGAAGTCACGCATGACAATTTCTGTAAAGAGAAAATACACAAGTAAATTACTGGGCCTATAATATATTATCTCAGTGAAAAAGTCCATAGAGTTGATGTGTGTTATTTAAGTTCTTATCTAATTTTCTTGCTTTCTCTTTACCTCATAGATCTCTTTCTCATTTCTTCTGTCTCATGTCTTAGTTCCTTACTCTTACCCCTTGCTCTTTGTTCTCCAAAATCCTAGTATTTTTCTAGACTCCTCCATGTTTTCTAAAGTTAAGATGTCACTAGTTAAAATAATCACTCATTGGTCACAGAGATCCTTCAGGACCAAGGATGTCTCTCTTCCATGTGCAGCATCCCAAGTTTTACCCCTGGAACTTTGTGGATTACTCCCATCCACCCTCACATATGCACATGCCAGCATTGCTAGGTAGAGCTGATTAAACGTCCTGCAGGCCACTGTGCACTGATTCATAGGTCCTTCCAAACTTCTTTTTTAATTGTACTTTATAAGCTTTAACCTTAGACTACACTTTCTAATAAGAATGAAGAATGTCGCAGTGTTCTCATTCTTAGTAGAAGGGAAAACATGGTCAATTTGAGTTCTCAATCCACTTCCTTCTCCAATTAATTGTACTACTGTAAAACAAGTTAGTTAGATGCATAAATTACATTTTCTCATCTATAAAATAACATTCAAAAGGCATGTGTTTATTTTAAATAAAGTAGTGCATGAGTAAGCACAGGGAAATATTTCCATATTTTAATTGCTTACTTTGTATCTTCATGAAAAATAAAAATATTGAAAAATATTAAACTAAAAAGACAGCAAATATAAAGGCATTATTTTTTAGATACATGTTAAAAGATAGAGGATACTGCCCAAATATAAGTTGGAAGTTAAGAGGGGAAACTTACACAAAGCCAAGCAAGTCAAAGAGACATTTCTTCATAATTTCAGAAACTTTGATGTAAAAGAAGCAGAGAGAACACTAAATCCTGGCCCTCTGTTATCACATGGTTGACTCTTTCACTATTGCTTTGGTAGATAACCAGCACCCAATCCTAAGGAACATGAACTTCAAGGATAGGGTAAACATGTTATTTTATCCCTGGCATCCACTTTCCAGTCACTCTGACACTGTTCCTCAAAGACATCAGCAGAGCATCTGCTGGATTGACAGAATGAGCTACTTGACATTTCTCCTGAGGAAGAACTATTAGGATTCTTGGAAAATCTGCCAGATCCCCTCCAGGAAGCCTCACAGCTAAGAGCCACCTCCACAAATTGCCTCCCAAATGCCATGGATACAATTATAATTATATCTGTTTTCTTAATAACTAATTGGACTATATTACAGCCTGTTGTGATAAGTACTCTAGACTATGTTCTTAAGATTCTACATGATGGACAAAATGAGTGAAAACTATCTTTCTGGCATACACATATCTGATGCAGGCCTGTAACTGACAATGTCCAGAAAGAACAGATCATCTGTTCTGATCACACTTTCTCATTCCTAAAACAGGTTTTCCATCACTATATACACATATATAGCAATGTTTATATATAGTATTATATATATAGTTTATATGCATTTTATTTATTTAACTTTTATGTAATTTCTATAAAATTATATAAAAAGATGATAACAAAAATGTAAAACAATAAAAGACTAAAGTATGCACAAATAATACATATATATTATAAAATTATTTTATTAAAATGCGTATTGACATATAATATCAAATTTATGTATATATGTATATATGATTTATATAATTTAAATCCTGCCCTTCTAGGTGTTGCAGGTGTGGTTGTGGTGCCTGTCTGTGTTGGCAGGTGGAAGACAGGGAGACTGGCTTGTCTACACCCGAGGCTCTGCCCCATGGGCCCTGGATGGTTGATGGTCTGACAGAGAACAAAACTGGGCCCCCTGGTATGAAACCAGATCCACGGCAAAGTCTGGCAAGCTACGATGGTGTATTTAATATGCCAAAAACAGTAACAATAATGAACCTCACTCCCAACGAATGGAGATGTTACTGGCACCTGCTCAAGAAAATCGATGGATAACGGGAAGGCTAGTGATATAAGTGATACAAGGATATATTTTAAATATAATCCTTAAATATATATAATTGCACCAAATGCCTATAGTCAAGATCTTCACAATCATGCAAGTATATTAATAATATAAATTATTATTGATATAAGTAATACCACATTGGTAATAAATGTAATTAGGTTATGATGTAGCCCTTACTCAACTCTTATAAGTTTACAGCATTTTTTAAAAAAATGACAGCTGTTTCCGCTGGCTGATGATACTTTTAAAAATTGCTAAAATATATAGAATTTTTTGCTCTATAACGTAATTACAATAAAAAGAAATAGAGTTTACTTAAAAGCTTAGAATCATATTTTCCAAGACATGTTCCCATACTTCCTTGGCAAATTTCTTATTTCTCACAATACAATGAATACTACATTCTTCTGGAAATCTACCTTTTTAAATGAGCAAACAAAAACACAGAAATACACTACAGGATACTTCTCTCTCCCTGGATTTTTCTAGTTGTCCCTAAAGCAGTATTACCCACCTTGAGATACTCTGATCTAAGATGAAATTTCACCTATTTCTTTGGTTAGCTTAGAAGTAGCATGGGATTATGATGATACTAGGATCAGAGGATTTGTGAGGACAAAATGAATTGGTGAGCACAACTACAAATGGAGCATCTCAGGTACATAAATGCTTTGAAATTATTTCAAAGAAATAATTACTATCCCCACCAAAGAATATGAAATAGACATATCATTCATTCTCAGCAACAGCATTGGATGATACAACTAATCCCTTTGCCTGCTGATAGAAAAGGAAATTATAATTTAGTATTATTTAACTTTTAATTTAATTATAGGGAAATAAAGTATTTAAATATTTTTGCACTATTTTCACAGATTTTCTAGTGAACTCTCCAGCCAAATGTGCTAATTGTAGACTCAATTGCTGAAGTTTTACATTTCCATTAGCCAACAGTTTACATCACTGACAGAAAAATGGTAAGTGGTGCTGAATGGAGATATAAGTTGATAAGAGGTAAGCCAAGTTCCAGATACACTTCATGATGAGGGCTTATTGGTTGCTGATAGAAAATCTATAGTGAGAAAAGAGAAGTGAAGGGTGTATAATTCCAGTACTTGATCTAACTAAGGGCATTGAATAGATGAGGTCATGATGAGTATATGAAAGGGCATTGATTTTGGTGGAGGAGCATATGGTCAGTTACTAATTTTTTTGAGATGTAAATTTGAAATACCAGTCAAGTAGGTCATACAAGAGTGATGTTAAGTAGCCAGTTATGAATATGTAACTTAAATATTGCTGAAATATGCTTGTGAATCATCATGGAGGAAATATTCAAAATTATGTAACTGGAGAAGGTGGGGCTACAAAGGTGATTATAGGCAATGAAGAAAGACAGTAAGAAGATTATGCTTTCAACTTTGAGAGAAGTGAAGAAGACCCTTTGAAAACGAATGAGAAATGCCAAAGACATTGGAGGAATTTAGTGAATATGGTAACATGTAAATTGACCACACATTGGAGGGAATACGGGAATATACGAGCCTTTCAATTGACCAGAAGAATAAAGTAGTTCTATGTAGAGATATAACAGTTAAGATAACCTGTTAAGAACAGTAGATGAGGGGCTAGAGCCATAATATAGTGGGTAGTGTGTTTGCCTTGCATATGACTGACCTGGGTTCAATTCCTCTGCACTGCCAGGAGTAATTCCAGAGTGCAGAGCCAGGAGTAGCCCCTAAGCACCAAAAGGTGTAGTCTCCAAACAAAACACAACAAGGACATTGGTGGTAGGAAATGGGCACTGGTGGAGGGATGGGTGCTGGAACACTGTATGACCGAAACCCAAACATGAACATATTTGTAATTATCTCATGGTGGTATAATAAAATATATTAAAAAAAAAAGGAGATTAAATGGCCAAAGAAAGACAGACAAAGAATGCAATGATTTTTATTTTGAAATGTAAAAGATGTTGATGCCTTGGAAAGAAAAGTTTTTGTAGTTTACAATTAGTAAAATCCTGAAGGAAGTAGAGTTGAAGGGAGACAGAGAAGGAAAAAAATCAGTAGTATTGAACAAGGGGAACATGACTGTTACAAGCGAAAGAAAAACAATTGTCAACAGCAAGAAAGAACAATGGGTGAGAGAACAGTATATGGCCATGATGTGCCTGTGAAAAGGGAGATTGCTAAATTTTCAAGGTATTAGAGAGTTATTGAATCACACTGTACTACATAAAATAAGTAAAACTCATGGAATTGCATATGTAGAGATTACAAACTTATGCCTGGAGCATAAAAAATGAATATATTATATAGGAGAAGAAAAGATTATTGAGGCATAGTATAGACTGGTGATCTATATAAGTAATAGACACTCCCAAAACTTCTCTTTTCATCATTTATTTCCTCAGTCAGTAGGAAACAAAAATAACAGCTGTGTAATGAAAAATAAGAGAAAGCTATGGCATCTTAGAAAAGTGAAAATGAAGTATTATCTTACAAAAAGAGTGGGGAGTAAATGAGTGACAAAAGTACATTACAGAGGGCCGGAGCGATAGCCCAGCGGGTAGGGCGTTTGCCTTGCACGCGGCCCATCTGTGCTGGCCCGGGTTCAATCCCGGCATCCCATATGGTCCCCGAGCACCGCCAGGAGTAATTCCTGAGTGCAGAGCCAGGGAGAAACCCCTGAGCATCGTTGGGTGTGACCAAAAAAGCAAAGAATAAAAAAACATAGAGCTGAAACAGTCACTGAGCCCTGCAGAGTGTGGCCCCAAAACAAACAAAAGAACTTCACAAAACTTTGACACTTTGGGCGGGAGTGATAGCCCAGCCGGGTAGGGCGTTTGCCTTGCCGGCGGCCGGCCTATGCCGGCCAGGGTTCGATTCCCGGCATCCCATATGGTCCCCCGAGCACCGCCAGGAGTAATTCCTGAGTACAGAGCCAGGAGAAACCCCTGAGCATTGCTGGGTGTGACCCAAAAAGAAAAAAAAAGTACATTAAGGATAAAAGGAAATATCAAATAAAAATTTTATAGATTTTAAACTAAGTATGCAGCAATACACTTTTCAAATTAAAATGTATTCAATATTTCCTTAAATGCTAAAATCATTAATCATATATTAAGAAATATTTGAGTCAAATAAATGTAATTACTTGTCGGGGACGCCGCTGGGTCCCCAACAGTGCTGGGAGTTCCCTTCTATCTCTGAAGCCGGCGAGGAATGGATGAAAAATCAGGAATCTGATGCAGTTTTAAAAGGCTTTACTTATCACAGGTTCAGGCATACAAATCAGCAGTAGGAAAAACCCTGTGCTTAGGATTCCCAGCTAGAACCCCAGTCACCTGTAGGCCAAGATGGCAGATACCACGTGTTAAGGCCCTGTAAAGAGGAGACAAAGACAAGACTCCCAAGAAGGATGCGAGCTCACAAAGAGAGAGCCCAAGAGAGAGAGAGAGAGAGAGAGAGAGAGAGAGAGAGAGAGAGAGAGAGACAGAGACAGAGACAAAGACAGAGACAGAGACAGAGACAGAGACAGAGAAAACAGGCTGGTTTTATACCCCTGCAACTCAGACCTCCCACTATTATGGAACCAGGAAGGGTCAAATGCCCTTAGGTAATTTCTCCCAGCACCTCACCTAGGCCCTATTATATGCTAATGTTTTGAGCCAAGATGTGCCTGGAAATGCATTTATATGGTAGAGAAGGGGGTTTCTGAGATGGCATGTCTCTGTACCAAAGACTAATACTAATGCCAGTTAAATATTTCTCCAAGCCTTCACAAGAGTCTCGTCTACTTCATGGTAGTTTTGTATGTTAGTTGTCTTTGAATTATTAGGGGAGCCATGCTTGCTTGCTTGGAGGCAAATATCATTTCTCTCTGGTCTAATTATTTAGAGATTCAACATGACCAGGCAAATATGCTGATAAGATCTAGCTAGTCCCACGATGCTTGTGGTAGCATGAGAGAATATTTATATCAGCCAGTACAGAATACATGGTCAGATAAACGGCCACATTTAAACTACCCCTTATCTATGAAGTGATTTGCAAGAGGCAATCCAGGGCTGATGCAGAGGCTTTTAAGCTTTTAGGTGTCCTGCAACAATTACTGACTTCTGGAAACTCATAAATACTTCTTTCTTTATTTTTTCCTAGTATTGGGAAGCAGAATAATTACTTTTGTTGCTCTGCTACTAAAGAAAACATGTTATTCATGCTGGAGATATGCATTCAAAACTTACAAATACAAAAATTATATAAAGAATCTTAATTTCAGACATATTTTATTTTAAAGGGGCATTCTTTTCAGGACGTTTCAAAAAATGAGTTATTTATCTATTTCCTATTTGTCTTCTGGATTTTAAGAGCTAAGTACACAAGAAAAATGGTTTTATCACACTTTGGGTCTGCCATATAATAAAAAGTTAATAAATATGAGTTATCAAATCAAATAACTCATAGTTATTAACTTGGAATGCCTTCAAAGGCATCGAAGGAATAGCTAAAAGGACAAAGAATCTCCGGCTCCGGGCACATCTCTTTGACTCCACCATTCTCCCTGCATTAACATATGCCTCAGAGACCTGGGCCCTACAAAAGCAGGATGAGAATGCTATTCGGGTCTCCCAGAGAGGAATTGAAAGAGCTATGCTTGGAATATCACGCCTCACTCAAGTGAGAGAAGGAATCCCGAGCTCTGACCTCCGTCGCTATCCCAGAATCAGGGACGCTGTCTCGTTTGCCAAGGCATCAAGAATCAGATGGGCTGGACATGTGATGCGATTTGGAGACATCCGTTACCGACTGGATCCCACAGGATGTCAAAAGATCACGTGGCCGCCCACCTACAAGATGATCAGACTTCCTTGTCAAGACCCTGAAGGAACGGTTTGAGGGTCTTCAAATTCCTGAATCAACCAGATGCCATTGGGCTACATTGGCACATGATAGGGTCCAATGGAAATGTTACTGGCGCCCGCTCAAGCAAATTGATGAATGAAGGGATTCACGTGATCAAGTGATCAAGTGAACTATGAGTTGTACCCTAAATGTGAATAAAGAGATAGAGTAAACAATGTTATACTGCTTCATAAATACTTCATGTGGAAGGAAAAGAATGTCATATCTTAGATTTCTATATCCTATGATATCGCTTTAAGCATGAGAGTTATAAATATTGGTTATATTAGAATAGCCTATTCAAAAATGTTTTGATTATAAACTATATGCAGCCATGGAAGCTGGAGCAATAGTACCATGGCTAGGGAAGTTGCATTGCACCTGCCGACCAAGGGTCAATTCCTGGCACCCTGCATGGTTCCCCATATGTCCAGATATGATGCCTTTAGCAGAGTGAGTAGTAAGCCCCTGCAAAATACCAGGTCTGACCCTCACCTCCTAAACAATAATAAAAGGGATTTGAGAGCTAGTACAGTCATAATGCTCTTGCCATTGCAAACTGCCAAACCGGGTTCAATACCCATCATCCCATATGTTTGTTACACTGAGCACTGGCAGAAATGATTTATGACTGTATAACCAAGAATAACCCAGAGTATTCCCATGTGTGACCCCTCCAAAAGTATTAAAACCAATTTAAAAACAACTAGATTTGCTAGATTGTTTTAAAACATTTAAGTCTTGGCTCCCTGAATCTCAGTTTTCAGCAAATAAAGTGACATAAGTCATTAATGTAAACTTCTTACTTTAAAATCTGTGAATTGTATATGGAAAGATGAATTGGTTATTAATAACAAAATTTGAACTCTATGACAGATAACACATCGCAACATCAAGTTTGCTGAACAAAGCAGTGTCACTACCATTCTGGGAAATGAATTTATTTAGGGAAAAATGAAATAAATATTAAGATAGAGAACAATTGGACATGGATGAAGAAATTATGACATTGATACATATTCCTCTATAAATAATGAGATTTATTTGGAGCTTCATTCAATATATATTTGTTAAAATTGAGTTAAATTATCTCATAACAGTGATCTGTAGAATGTAATGTGAGAAACATGATAAATTATATGATTGATTGTTCATGTTTCAATGTTTTACACATCTACAGATACTGAAAAAAATGGTTTATTACTTTAGACTCATTAATTATAAACTTAGGACTCATTTAGTGCATGGAAAATACTTGCAAGTTATTTTTGTTGCCAGTTTTGAAAAAAAATGTTAAGGAAGACTGCACAACGGTTTTCTATGGGACCAAATACTTCAATTTCTTATACTGATTTCAATGAAAAACTATCTACTGGTCTGTTAAATATAAGTTCATGATACATAAGTTTAGTAACTTAACTACACTTAAAAATACTTAAGATTAGAATTTAGTAACTTATGTATCATGCAATTCTAATCTTACGTATTTTTTAAGTTTAGTTACTTACATAAGTTTAGTAACTTATGTATCATGCAATTCTTATCTTATGTATTTTTTAAGTTGTGAAAATTCCTATATGCATGATTTTATTAAACAAAGTAGGTATATTTTATGTTACCAATGGCAAAACCTTTCTATAACTGCTATGGGTTGTTTGATGCATTTCAAGTTATAAAAATGACTATTTCATTATTTAACAATTTACAATTAAGCAATTTTTTTTACTGTTTTGATGCTAAACTAGAATATGTTTGAGATATAGTTTTTTGTAGATGCTAACACTTTGCTGTGGTGAAAAACAAAAGAACTAGCTGGTTAAATCATCAAAATCAGCATGTGACCCAATCATAATGAGAAAAATTTTTAAATGTGTTTTCTAAGAAGGGAGAGTCAGGAGAGAAAGCTTATGAGGTTATTGGTGGAGGGACATTGACATTGTGCATGGTGTAGAGGCGGATCATTGCATATCTGACACTGTGTTATCAACCGTTTTATACCCTGAATAAAAAGAAAGAAAAGTGAAATAAAATAAATGTAAAAGCAGTGATGATTTAGATCATTTATTGCCTTACTAATTAATAACCTTGTCTAAAGTATTACCTCTTTTTTTTTTTTTTTTTGCTTTTTTGGGTCACACCCGGCGACACTCAGGGGTTTCTCCTGGCTCTGCACTCAAGAATTACTCCTGGTGATGCTCGGGGACCATATGGGATGCCAGGGATTGAACTGTTTCGTTTTAATAGATGGAATCCTTTAAGAATTAAAAATGCTTCTAAAGTACCTCCATTCTATATATACATATAGGACACATGAAGTTATTTAGCATTATTTTAATATTTCCATTGTTCCATTCAGCACTTTCCAATGGAGCATCATTTTCACATCCCGTTAAGAGTTTCAAAAACCTTGCCCTAAATTTAATGTCTTTGTAACTCTGCTTAAATTAGCTCTAAACTTTAGGCTTTACCTTTAGGGTGATGGAGCTATCTAGGTTTACTTTGTATATTTCCCATTACATTGCCATTACATCACCACTGTATTGTGGGCAGAGTTCATTCATCCTTGTGTTTCAGCACGGACAAAGATTTTCTTAAATGACCAATTGGCCTTCTAGAAAGTTCTGCCATAGACAATTCCCTGAATTGTAATGATTAAATAAAAATTAATCATGCCAATTTTCACGGGAAAGAGCCAGATTTCTCTGTGTTCTCTATACAACAAAAGCCCTGTCCTGAGGCAGCCTCTCCCCCATGAATAAAGAAAGGAAGAGCTGATGTCTGGAATACTGAGCCTGTCTCAAGCTCATTAATATGATGCGTTTCTTTTGGGGGGGAGCAGGGGGACTCAGGCCCGTTGGTGCTTAGGGATGACTCATCACTCTGTGCTTAGGGATCAGTTCTGGATAAAGAATAGAGCCCAGATCAGTCATAAGCAAGGCAAGTCTCTGCACATTGAACATCACCCCGCCCTGAATTACTCTCTCTACATAGAAATACTAAAACACATACATTAGAATTTATTTAAATGAAACTTTAACCCCATATAAATAAACATCATTGTGGAAGGAGGCATCCTTCCCCAAACTATTCATATGTTTCCCTCTCCTGACTCAGTGGGTTGTTTCTAAGGTTGTGACCTTGCACTATGTAGGAGATAAATATTTACGCTCTATCTGGAAAAGATTCTTCCAAACTTTAACAAACACTCCTTTATTATCTTCCTGGAAATATACTACACAATATGTATTTTGTTCCTCCCAAAGGCTAACACATATTATAACATTTCATTTACAAAATATATTCGAAATTCATAATGTATCTAGGTTAGAATTTTCTCATTTTGCATTTTAATTTATTTCAAGTAACTTTGTTTGAAGCAATCTATCGGT
The DNA here is from genome assembly GCA_021461705.1 of Cryptotis parvus. Classification (NCBI taxonomy): domain Eukaryota; kingdom Metazoa; phylum Chordata; class Mammalia; order Eulipotyphla; family Soricidae; genus Cryptotis; species Cryptotis parvus. The sequence continues at coordinate 16,391 of JAJIBD010005807.1, forward strand.
GATTCTGTAATGGGATCAAATGACAACATCAAGATTGATGCAAATTTCAATAACTATATGGCTTAATTTGAATACAAATAACTTCCCATTATCAGTTTTTTCTGAATAAAATTATGTACAAAGCAAAGCAAAATAAATTAAAGCATGCTGTTATCTGGCTAATCTAAAAATAGGATGTTAAAAATAAATTGAAATCACCTGTCATCATTTCTTATTTTGTTGTATTTATTCCTGAAAACAAGAATTTACAAATGTCTTTGTTCTTTTACAAAGAGCAGAGAAAAAAATTTTGAGAAAATAAGGAAGATAAGTAGTAAAATAGAAAGGAAAAGGAGAAAATTGCATCCCATGCTCTTATTCTCTGGAAAGGTAGCTGAGATAACTTTAATGGAAGAAACAGGGTAGAAAAGTAATTATTATATCAGTCATTTTATCTATTGTGTGCCATACCAGTTCTGTGTCTAAGAGCCAATCCTGGCTTGGTACTCAGAAGAAGCAATCACTGAAGGTCCTTTGGGCATTACATGTGGTGTCAGGAATTACCACTTGGGTCAGTCACATACAAGGCAAAGACTTAACCCCTATATAATCTTTATGGTGAAAATGTTATTTTTTCACTTTTTAATATTTATTTTCTTATTTTTAATTTGACACTGGTTTACAAAGTTGTTCAAAATAGAATTTTTTCAGGCACAAAATGTTGTAACACCAAGCCCACTACTAGCATCTCTGACATCTTCTAATCTGCCCCCTTGGTAGGCATATAATAAAATTATTTGATTGTTTGCGCCAACAAAATGTAAAGAATAAGCAAATAGAAGTATCAGAATGCAAATTAACAAAGGTCAATTTGTAGTGATTAATGCTCTATGAGTTTAACCAATGTAAATAAGGATGTTTGAATCATATAATTCAATAAAATATTCTTCCCAATCTCTTTTACAAAATTAAGTTTTCAACTCTTACATCTAAAAACTGCAAATTGTTTAAATTTTGTATTTGAACTTTTTTGCAGTAACCATCATATCTTCTTGCCATAAAGGAGGCTCCCCACCCATCCCCAGTAAGCTTATATCAAATTTATTTCCATATTACTTGGTCAAAAAAACTTAAAACAATGGCAAATAGAATTATTAGAAAATCAGGACAAATTATTTTAATGCTAATTTTAGGGACATTTTTAACTGTCCTCATTCTGGTTTGAACAAAGGACTAGGGATGGCAATTAATGCATTTCTGTATTATATGGTTATATATTATATTACATGTGTATTTGTTTACATATACATACCATAAATATATACCATACCATATATTTGTTTCTGCTATACTTTATCAGATTTTAGTACCTACAACTTCTATTAATAAGGCTTTTTTTCTTTCTTTACTGTCTTAAGAATATGTACCAAATGTTTTTCCTAAAGTAAGGTGTTAATATTGATGACAAACAATACTTATGGGGAAATACATTAAATTTAGGTTACTCTGTTTATTGGCTTTACAAATAATACTTGACTTATGTAACCATATTTGGGTATCTTCAATATTGGATATTCCTAAATGTCAGTTAATCCAATACTAATTTATATCAATAAGACTGCCACCATCACAGTATTTATTGGAGTCTCTCTTAATAGATAAAGATGTTCATTGTTCAGTTTACTTATAAAATTATCATAAAAGCATTCTGTTTTATGTTGACTGTGCTAATTTTTGATTCAGTCAACATATTTATTCTTTGACAACATTTTTCTTATTTTATTATACCACCTTTAGATATACAATTACAAGATGCTCATGTTTGAGTTTTGGTTCTACAGTGTTCCAATGTCCATCCCTCCACCCGTGCCCCTCTCCCATCACCAATGTCCCACCTCCATCCCCACTCCCCCAGCCTGCCTTCCTGGTAGGTTCTGTATCTCCTTTCTCTCTAATTCTCCCTCCCACTTCCCTTTCCTACACATTGTGGAGTGTGGTATATTCTAGGACATGATTAGTCCCACTAGTTTGATGGACTTTGCGATCACAAGCAGCCATGTGATCTAGGGAGCCTCATAGTCCTCTAAGCTAGGGGAGAGCTGGGTGCTAGCTCTCTGGGACAAGATGGAGAGGGGAATGGGTGACCCCAGCTCTGTCTGACAAATTCCTGGTGACTTCTACTTCTGGGAGCCGCCTACCTGGGCTCGGACTCAGCTACTCTGTTAATCTGGTCTTGAGATCAGTGTCTCTCCTGGGCGGGTTCTGATGTGCTGGGCGCCTGGACAGCGAAAATGGTGGCTATTGTGGTGGGTGAGTCTCATCCAGCTGCTTCCAAAAACCCCAGAGGTGATGGGCCCACTCCCAAAACCCATCTATCCTCCTGGGAGCCTCGTGTTCAGCTGAGCTAGGGAAAGCTGGGTGCCAGCTCTCCCCCATTGTGATTGAGTCTCTGCCTGCTATGGCTGGTTGCCCTGGGGCTCTTTTGATGACTTAAGTGGGATAATCACTTAAAACAGTTATTGCTCTTTCAACCTCAAATCCAGTCAAGCCTTGACTTACAAAAATGATATTTGTGTTTCTGTGCTGTAGGTCATAGCATATATACTTTGCCTTACTTAGATAAACTGTTAAATTTGCACAGCGTATTCTATGTTAGAATAGTTAATAACAGTGTCTTTACTTATAATTACTTTAAAACTTAAAAATAATTCCAGCATTTTCATCAGTCTCTTTAGTCTTTCTCTGATATATTTTCTCAAACAGTGTAGAAACTGTTATTATAATCACAATCTTCACAAATGTAGTTTTCCATTACCTTAATATATATTTCAGCTGTAACTTTGAGATAGAATTTCTCAACAGTCATCTGTGATTGTGGAATATTGACTGTATCTAAGAAAATAGTTTTAGTCTAATATCTGAAGCTCTTGACTATATATTTTTTTTCAGTTTTCTGCAGCCCTAGCCACTTTTCCCCCTCCTGACTAGTTATCTGAAAACATTTTCCTATTGTCTATCTAAAACCATAAAAATCATGCTATATTGTATTTAAGTATATTTTTATTCTTCCATTTGTGTCACAGAATCTGAAATATTGAATTTCTTTGAAGAATATACCTTTACTTTTTCTACTTTTCACTTGATGCTTCTATATTGTCCTCACTTTCAGAAAGACTTTTAAAATTCTATTTCACCTTTACTCAACACTTTCTTCAATTTCTCTACAACTTTTCATTGTCTATAGTTTTTGTATCAGAGAAATTGATAGTTGAAATCACCCTATGTATTAGCTTTCTTGCATAATAATAAGTAAAAGGGCTCTTGTAGAACTGTGATCAGATTTCCTTACTTTATTTATGGAGGGATATATATTTAGACCTAGCAGGAGAATCTATTGATATTTATCTTTTGAATAAAAATCCATCACATTTGGGCTAGAAACAGTACAGCTGTCAGGGTGTTTGCCTTGTAGAAGTCAACCTAAGTTGGATCCCAGGCACCCCACATTGTCCCTGAGCCCATGAGCAGTGATAACTGAGCACATATCCAGGAATAAATCCTGAATACCACACGTATATCCCAAAAACAAAAACAAAAATAATCACATTTAAGTTGATAGATTTTATTTTATTTGAGTTTGTAACATGAAAAACATACTTCTTAACAAATATGAATTATAATTTTTAAGTGTCTGTTAATTTTAATAAAAGTTTCTATTTCTTAACTGATCTTGATCCGACCTGGTGAAAGACAGTAGTTATAATTGCAACACTTTATAAAAATAACTTTCACTTCACTTGTCTTCCGTTGATCATTGATTTGCTCGAGCGGGCACCAGTAACATCTCCATATGTCCTGTCACAGGCTAGTATAGCCCATGGGCATCTGCTCACTCCAGGAACATAATAGCCTCAAACCATTCCATCAGGTCATGGGCCTGAGGACTATAATTGTTACTGGTATTTGGCATATCAAATATGACATGGGTAGATTGCCAGGCTCTGCCATGCAGTTGGGATACTCTTGTAGTCACCACTAATCTTGAGCATTTATTGATGAACCACACAGCCCTGATCAGCTCTTCTGCTCAGTGTAGCTCTGCATCTGACCAGAGGGGTGTTCAGATGTGGAAAATGGTGGCCCTCATGGTATGGGGGGTCCTCTAGCTTCTTGCGAGGCTCTGCTGGAGTGGAAGACCAGGGCTAGAACCTGCCTTCCCTCCCGGGCACCTCATGATCAGCTGGGCACAGGGAGAGCCAGTAGCAACTCTGCCCCATGTATATGAGTCTCTGGATCAGCATACCTGGGCTGGGCTTGAAAAAATCGGCTGCAGGGGTGGGTTTCTGACAAGCCAGACTGTGATCAGCTCTTCTGCTGGGTAGTAGAGCTCTGTCGAGAGTGGAGTGCAGATGTGGAAAATGGCAAAAAAAAAAAAAAAATTAGAGGCCTAAATCTTGCCTGAGGAATAAAAAAAGGATATCACATGGAGAAAAGATATTAAAAACTTGGAATTATTAAATTTTAAGGAAAAACATCAAGGTAACAAATGTCCTCAATTCTTCAAAATGACTGCCTATCGAAATGGGATTTTTGAAACATTTTTTCAGGTTTACTCTTTCATGGAACAGATGTGGGGGTGTTAGAAAATACTACCAAACACAAAGATGTCATCATGGAAGAAGCAGAGCAAACAGTTACAAAGAGCATGGCATACATTAAGTAATTGCTGATGACAGAAGTGGGAAGAGATAGACGCATCTATTCTATCTCCTCTTCTAAATTCACATACAACGTATGCTCCCTCTCTATCAATGGGTGAATTACAGAGCAGCCAGGACAGGGCCAGCAGTACTGCTCTAGTGATAATTTTGTTCTGGAAATATCAGAATGGGGGAGGCACTAGGAAAGCTGCCCCACCTCTAAAACATGGGATACATATAATGGAAAAGCCTTTCACTCAATGGACAATTGTTTCACCTTAAGCACCACTATAGGCTCAAACTTACTGTTATAGTTCTAAAACATTCACTTTCTCTTTAGTCACAAAACTTGAGATAGGAAGGTCAACATCTGAAAGTAAGATCGGTGACTATTCAAACTTATATTCAGGTTTGATCAATCTTGAATAAGGCCTCCTTGGTTGTTGGACCTTATTATAAATAGTCTTTATTGGACCTAGATCATAGCAGGGAAAGAGACAAATGGAGGAGGGGAGCACGAAAAGGCAATATAGAAGTCGCTTGTATCAATAGTATCACTTGTTTCCCATTGTTCATCGATTTTCTCGAGTGGGCACCAGTAACATCTCCATATGTCTTATCACATGCTAGTGTAGCCCAAGGGCAACTTCTCGCTCCAGGAATATGAAGAGCCTCAAACCATTCCTTCGGGTCATGGGATCACTTGATCACTTGATCACTTGACATCCCATTATTCGTCAATTTGCTCGAGAGGGCACCAGTAATATATCAATTTGATCCTATCACGTGCCAGTGTAGACCAATGGCATCTGCTTGCTTCAGGAATACGAAGAGGCTTAAATCATTAGTTCAGGGTCTTGACAAGGAAGTCTGACCATCTTGTAAGTGGGCAGCCATGTGATCTTTTGATGTTCCGTGGGATCCAGTTGGTAATGGCTCTAGTCCAGTGGTCGTCTCCAAATCACATTACGTGTCCAGCCCATCTGATTTTCAATACCTTGGCAAACAAAAATTCCCAGGTCATAGGAATGAGGTCTATAATTATCTCTGGTTTTTGGCATATAAATACAAACGGGTAGCTTGCCAGACTCTGCCTTGCAGGTGGGATACTCTTGTAGTTGCCTCTCATCTGGTGCATGTATTAATGAAACAGGGAAAGATGAGCTTTTCTGCTGGGTGAATATCTAACTAGCTGTGAAGTCCGGATGTTGAAAATGGCGGCCCTCATGGTATGGGGGTTCCTCTGGCTTCTTGTGAGATTTTGCTGGGACGGCTAGAAGCTGCAATCCCTCCTGGGCTCCTCATGATCAGCTGGGCAGAAGGAGAGCTGGTTGCTGCTCTACCCCGTGTCTCTATAGAAGTCACATAGAGCAATAACTTGGACCTGTGTGGGGTGGAGATGTGAAGGGTCTTTGTATATAAAACACTAGAGCTGATACTACAGTTAGCATCTGACCCAGCAATTCATTTTTAAACTGTCAAGGAGATATGTTGTGGTAGGGAAGATTCTGAACTGATTTCTGGAGGAATACAGACCCTGGTGCTGGAATTGGTGTTGCAAAATTGTTTCCCTGAAACTCTATTTTCAACAACTCAGTATATAATGGTGCCTAAATTAAAAAGAAAGAGGTATAAAGTTATACTTTTTTTGTCTTTACAGCTAGCTGCAAGATATCTTCTGCTACTGAAGTTGCCCCTGTGGTTGAAATAGATAAGAATAAGGGTGGCTTCTTAGTGAGAGCCATTGTTTAGACATTATCTCTCTTGCATCCAAAGGAACAATTTAGAGAGCAACAAACAACATAAAGGTATTGTTCTTGTTTACAGTGTAGAATAAAATACATGGTGTGGGATTGATGTAAAATAGCTTAGCAACAAATTTATTTTGACTAACATGTATGCTACATAATAATGAAGTTCCAACAGCTTTGAACTGAATTTCCAAAATTAAATGCAGGGACTACAATAAAATCATTAATGACCAGAGCATAGATTATCAGCTTTCACAGTGAAGGAACAGTGTGATTTAAATTATTAACATATACAAGAATTAGTATGATTACTACTGACAACTACTTCCTGTTATGGGCAAATGAGGAGATTGGCTTTACCTTAGCAGCCACACCGGAACTGGCCTTGACCCAACTTAAAACTGTTATATTCCCAGGTTTATTGGTAAGACCACATACCTATTTCTAAAAGATAGTGTTAATGTAGGCAGATAAATGGAAGAGGGCCCATAGCAATGAAACTTCTGAGAAGTGACAAATTCAGTAGCCCTGAAGCTGCAAGAATTAAGGCCTAGGCCTAAAAGATCTTTCTGGTCCTGGCACCAGTAAAAGACCCTGAGAAGTCTGGACCCCCACTCAAAGAGAAACTCCAAGAACAAAGGACAGAAAAGGAATTTCAAAGATAATCCACCACCCCCAACAATACCCCCTTGCAAACACCTTCGCAACAGATTCTTACACCACATGAGAGCAGGTTGAGTAAAACCCTATAAAAGCCACCTTGAACAAAGGAAGGGCACACATATGCTGCCTGAGCCCATATGCTATTGTGCCAATGTAGCTGAGAACATGTGTGGGTGCCGCACGCACCTTCTTGAGACATGTTCTACTCACTTCCTCTCCCTCCTAACCCTTCTTCAGAACCTCCAAATAAAATCCTGTTTTACTTCACTGCTCATCTCCTCCTGAAATTCTTTTGAGAGGTAAAACAAGGACATGCCAGGACTGGGTAAGGCCTAGCCTCACCAGGTACTGGGTCAGAAGAGGCAGAATTGGGAGAAAGTGAGTATTTCTTTTCCTTGCCTTACATAGGCCACCCGAGGTGGCCCAACGGAGTTCAAGGAGAACTTTATTAGGATATTAACTTCTATAAATATATTTCTAACATGAAATAGTAATTATACTGCTATTAGTAACAGTGATCTCTTTATGATGATGCATTTAACATGTATGTGTTATCAGTTATAATTAAACATTTCATTTTCTATGTGTAAGATAAATCCTTACATTATTCTTCTCTCCAAGCAGCATGAGTTGGTATTTGGATCTTACTTATATCTATAGAAAAATAACACAGTTAAATGGAAAAAAAAGGCAACTTGCCTGCCCACACGCAATATATAGGAAGCTAAGCAGCACCAGAAGTCAGGCTAATATCTCTCCTAAACACGAGTCCCTAACCTACCCATTAAGTGTCCTCTATGAAACGGAAGATGCTACCTTACAAGTTATCAGTAGCAATGAGTGAAAAATAACTGGGACTTAGTAAATCTAAGCCTGCCTGATGCCAGGAAGTCCGCCCCTGTCTAAAGCCTAGCAAATTAGAAATATAAGACCACCTTCCTTCTGTTGTACACAGTTGCCTTTCCTTGTGCATCCTTCAGCTCTGAACTGCTATATTCCAAAGCTTTCCTGGTCAATCAGTTTAGTCCTGGCAATGAAGTAGAGAGTGTAGAATCTACAACCTGATAGATAATGAATGAATGTTTACCCTACACTGGCAGCAAAATGGCTAACCTACAAAGAATTTGAAGAACACAATGTGAGTGTACAGTGAGAAATAAAACCATACAAAGAGGAGCTGATTATGAGGAGTTTTATTCCCATCAAGCATCCTGGATGCAAACTTAAGAATCAAAGGGAGCAGCCATTCACTAGTAACACTTCCTAGTTTAGAGGTTAGCTCCATGAGGCGAAGAGAGTAGAGTAACTAGGTAAGCTCTGTCTGGCCAGAAACAAAAGGACCAGCTGCAGGGGAAATACACAGAATCTGCTTGTCTGTGAATTATTTGATAAAACATTTCTTTCTGGACTGACATCTAGTCATTGAGAGAAAAACTCTTTGAACTTTTATTCTTTGAAAAGAGACATTTTACAAAACAACAGATAACAGGATAGCATTTTTTTTTCTGTTTTAGTCATATACTTGGCATCAACGGGGGCGGAAGGAAAAAAAACTAGCCTAAGCTTTTTCTGTAATTATCTAAAATTATCTAGATTAAACTTGAATATATCTACTGTACCTCATTAAGCACACTGTTCCGCTGCTTGCCCTTTCTATCTGAAAATGTTCTCTCATTTTCAAATTGAATTTCTCCCCCATTAACTTACTGCTTAGGTATATTTTAATGGCTTTCCTTTCAACGTAAGCCCACTTGTTTGGGCCGTGAAATTATCTCATTTCATTGTATAAAGCCCAGCTTCATTTCTAATTTTCAGTAATTGTGTCCATTTCTAGGTGAAAAATGTAAGCCCAAACAAAAGGGCTCTCAAGACTGGTCTGTCATTTTCGATTCCCTTTCTCTTCCAGACACTGGTTGTTAATTTTCCTTCCTATAATATGTGTCTGTCCTCCTCCTTCAACACATGGGTATAACTAATACAGTCCAGCATCTGCGTCTTGTTGTGTGAGATCATTTCCTGATAGGATACTGACAAGTTCTCCGTGCAATAGCCTTGCAGATGGAGTATGTTCCTGGTAATCCGTCACCTTCTGAATAAAAGCCAAAGAAGATGTATAAACCTAACCTTATTTTTCTGTTAACACAAAATTCATGACTGAAAGTCTTACTATGAAGAAATTACAGGAAAGTACACTATATTTTAACCCTGACTGTATGTTACCTTACACACTTAAATGAACATTTCATACAGATTTACATAGGTGTCCACTCACACACATGAACTAAAAAAGTCAAATGTATTGTATACTTGCACGACACCCTCTATATCCCTCTACACATCCACTGTGTCACAAAAAGGTTTGTTTGGGCAGAATCTTTCATCTTTGTGTTGTGTCAGTCTGCTAAAGGGCAGAGTAAATGGTGTATATATTCCAAGTAGAGTAACAGACTTATAGAAATTTTTCATGTGCTGAAAGAATATTAGAATTTTGCAAAATATGGGAAGTCAAGTAGATCAAGTACAGAAACAAATAAACACACAAAAAAGGACATGTTGCTTTCTCGACACTGGATGTACAAAACTAGCATACTTTTTGAAGTGATTCAATGAGCAAAAAAGAATTTCAAATAAAATAACTTTTAAATCATTTTATAAATTTATTATTTCAAGCCCAGGGCGCGCTCCTCTGCGCCATGCAGGCAGCTGTGCGATCTTCAGGGTCTGCTTGCCCCAATCGCCAGCACCGTGCCTAGGGCTGTTTCAAAAGGCGACAGGCACCTCTCAAGTGCCACAGCACAGGCACTGTTGTGGCTGAAGTCACTCTGCCCCTTTCCCAAAATATAGTGTCACCTGCTGGCCCCCCCACTCCCCCCACTTTGCAGGTATGGCACCTCCCCTTCTCCCACACCCCTCCTTTGCTGCTGTCCCTCCAAGATCCGCGTCTCTCTGGCCGAGAATGACGCTCGGGTTTGGTCTGACAGCAGCACACACGGGCTGTCCCAGAAGCCTGGGCCCAAGGTGCTCATGCTTGTTTTAGAATTTGCCCCACATGAGAATTTTCAATGAAAACGTCAAGATTCTAAACCAAGAGCTGCATCCTCTTTCAGTGACTGAGACCGACGCCTTCTGGAGCAGAACAGAACAGGGAGCACTGACCTCCTTACTCAGACACAAGGAGCCTCGCAGAGCACAGCAGACCTTGGACTGGGGTGGTGAAATGCGCGCTGGATGCTCTTGCTTGGGCTTCCTCACTCTTAGTCCGGTCCTCACCTGCCCACTTGCAGCCACATTCATTCCCTCTGTCCTTTTCTCCCAACCAGGGCTGCCTCCCCGCACTCCTGTCCCCAGCCTCCACCTGAGACTGATTGTGTTAGTTCTGCCTGTTTAGTGGGAAGCCTGTTCAGATTGTCATCCTGGAAATAGAAAGGCCTGGTTTTATCTCAGTCGTTTTGACCTTGAGAACTTCCTTTCAGGCTCTATGTTGCATGCCCTGAGTTCTTCTGTGGAGTGTGATAGAAAGGATGGGGAGACTGGGTTGAGTTTAGGCATGAGAGTCACAGTCCAACAGATGCGGATTCCAGCAGCACTTATGTGAGCTTATGGCGCAAACGTCACTGGGCTGCCCTGTTGCATCTGTTAGCTAGTTTAATAATAATAGCTATTCCCGTATACAGGAATTTATCTATATATATATATATATATATATATATATATATATATATAATATATATATATATATATATGAGAGAAGAGAGAGAGAGAGAGTTGCTACTTGCTCCCCTGTGCCCAGCCACTCATGAGGCATCCAGGAGGCATAGCAGGTTCTAGCCCTGGCCTGCCACCCCAGCAGAGCCTCACAACAAGCCAGACGACCACCACCCCCGTCCAGAACTCTATGGGGGCCACCATTTTCCACATCCGACTACCCTCCATCACAACTCCACCCAGCAGACCAGACTATCACAGCCCGGCTCAGCGGGCTGCTAGCAGCCGCATGGTTCATCAATCAATGCTTTATTTAGAGGTGACTACAAGAGTATGCCACCCGCATGGCAAGCCTGGCAAGCTGCTCGTGTCGTATTTGATATGCCAAATACCAGTAACATTTATATTAGGTCATTCCCATGACCTAATATAATGGTTTGAGGCTCTTTATGTTCCTTGAGCAAGCGGATGCCTTTGGGTTCTACTAGCATGAGACAGGACATATGGAGATATTACTGGTGCCCGCACTAGCAAATAGATGTATCACTGTATCACTGTCTTCCCGTTCATCATCGATTTGCTCAAGCGGGCCCCAGTAACGTCTCCACATGTCCTGTCTCATGCTAGTAGAGCCCAAGGCATCTACTTGCTCCAGGAACATAAAGAGCCTCAATCCATTCCGGAATGAGGTCTATAATTGTTACTGGTATTTGGCATATATATCAAATACAACACGGGTAGCTTGCCAGGCTCTGCCGCAGGTACGCATACTCTTGTAGGCATCTCTAAGTCCAGCATTTATTGATGAACCCAGGACGCTGCGCTGATAGTCTGGTCTGCTGGGTGGAGGTCTGACGAGAGAGAAGTCTGGATGTGGAAAATGGAGGCCCTCATGGAGTGGGGGGTCGTCTGGCTTGTTGCGCGAGGCTCTGCTGGGGGATGGTGGGCCAGGGCTAGAACCCCACCATCCCTCCTGGGCACCTCGTGGGCAGCTGGTCACAGGGAGAGCCAGTAGCAGCTCTGCCCCATGTCTGCGAAGTCTCTGGACCGGCATACCTGAGCCGGATTTAAGAAAGACTGCTGCAGGGTGGAACTCGATGAGCCGGGCGCTGATAAGCTGGTCTGCTGGGTGGAGGTCTGACGAAAGAGAAGTCCGGATGTGGAAAATGGAGGCCCTCGTGGAGTGGGGGTTCGTCTGGCTTGTTGCAAGGCTCTGCTGGGATGGTGGGCCAGGGCTAGAACCCACCATCCCTCCTGGGTGCCTCGTGAGCAGCTGGTCACAGGGAGAGCCAGTAGCAGCTCTGCCCCCATGTCTGTGAGTCTCTGGTGTCTGCGAAGTCTCTGCGAGCAAATAGATGATGAACAGGAATCTAGTGATTATTTCAAGTCCAATTTATTTTAGACCAGGTAAAAACAAAAAGGAACTATAGTATAGAACTTAGTGTCAAAAATAAGATCATCATGATAGAAGTGACAAAACTGAAGCTCACATTTTCAAGGTAACTTTTCAATTCATTTGTGTTAAAATTCTACTGTTCTGAAGGTGTTAAACTGAATAACACAGCTCATACACCAACCAGGATATTTAATTTTTAATAATTGGCAAAAGAAATTTTTAATAGTTGGATATGTGAATGGATCTGTTGTTTCTCTGCCTTTGACTTACATCAGGTGCAAAGAAAGTGTAGGTGCACCAAAACTTTAATAAATCTGAATAAAAATGTTAGGCATTAGAGCAAGAATGACAGAAGAGTGAGAAATTATTACTATATACAGATTAGAATACTTTTGATAGAGAAGTTTACTAGGGTATCTTTTATAATGAGAATAACTGAAAATATTTTAGTAATTGAATGTGGAGAATAAATAAAAATATGCATCATGTACTTGATTACCATGTTGGTGTTAGAAATTTTTTCATTAAATTGAAAATGTTTACTGAATTATACAAAACACAGAATACTTATAAAATCTCAAAAGACAAACTAAAAACTATAGTCACACACTGTGTTGCTTTCAAATATAGCTATCATTTATCTGCTCACCTAGTTTTATATGATCTATTTATCTCTCTAATTATACTTCCAATCTGTTTATTTACCAAGCTGTATATGAGGCTAGAAGAAAACACATTAATGATATATTAGTTTTTTCTTCCTCCTTTCATAGTTATTTGTTTGTCTCCATATATTATCCAGAGTGGCAATGAAATTGGGTGAGAGACCTCTGTATTTCTCTAAGGTGGATATTTAGGCTTTTTCTATATCACACATATATCCAGCTGTTTACTCACTTGTATTCAAATGTTAAGTGGGAAACTAGGGAACATGAAGACAGCAACACAATAAAAAAGTATTTTCTAAGTGCTCACAATGTGTTTGGGGAACAGATACACTTATTCACATCAAATCATAAGGTGCTATAAAGGACAAAATATTCAACAATAATGCAAACTTGGTAAATGCTATAGTAGGGTAATGCAAGATATTTGAAAACTACAATTTAAGAACTCAATTCAGTTTAGGAAGAATTCAAAATGTACAGAGAGAAATATCCACTGGTATTCAGGCCTTACAATTTTTTAAGCAACTCAATTCCATTGAGAAACATCAAGACTTGTTAAAGGCCTGATCTGAAAGACCTCTGGTACACTTGAATTAAATGGTGTTTTGTGAATCAGACTTTAGATGGAATAGTCGCAAATCTCAAGTGTTCCTAGAAAAAGAAAAAAAAAAACACGGTACCTATCTTCCAGGCAGTGAGAAAATCTGGTAGTATTTCAAGATTGTAAAGCCTATCCTTGAGGGCCAAGAATGGTCACAGTTAGTGTCAAACTCTTTATTGTGATGTGCTGTGGAGTAGAGATTGTGTGTAATCAGGAATGGATATAAAGGGAAAATTATTAAAGGTTGTTTCAGTTAGCACAGAAAAGGGATTTGAATACTGTAATAGAAACTCAAAAAAGTACACTATATATGAAATAATCCATACATTTTGATACAATGATAAAAATAGACTAGTAGGGCCCACTGTTCACTGAGTTATTTCCTTGAGTGTAGATTGGATTGAAAGACAGGATAAATAACCTAATTTTCATATGAATTTGGAAGTATAAATTTGTAAATTATTATTTAAAAAAGTATAAATTTGTAAATTATTATTTAAATATGTCTCATCTGATCAAATGGCATATTGATAATGAAGCTGGAAATCTGAAGCAGTTGTGAGTACATGTGCATGTATGTTTATGTGTTTGTGTGTATTTGTATGCTTGGTAACCTATGAATTTAGGGTCAAAATTAGAGACTATAAAGTATTACAGAATTAAGGAATTTTTGTTTGTTTTTGACCACAGCCAGCTATACTCAGAGTTTTCTCTATACCCAGGTTCCTGAGTGTGCTTGCAGGACTATATGGGATTCTTGGGATAAAACCTGCCTTGGCCACATGCAAGGCAAGTGATTAATCCTCTGTATTATCTCTTTAAGCTCCCAAACTGCAAATTTATCCTAGAGATATCACAGAATACCTTTAAGTCTACCTAAAGACCAAATTAAATATGCTTAATTAAAACATGTTGAACTTGCACAAGTCAAGTTTAGATGGGTGCTTGTGTCCCTCAGTATACTGGTAGGAGAATCACTTCACTTGTATCACTTGTCTTCCTGTTGTTCATCGATGTGCTCAAACAGGCGCCAGTAATGTCTCCATTCATTGGGAATGAGGTTCATTATTGTTACTATTTTTGGCATATCGAATATACCATGGGTAGCTTGCCAGGCACTGCTGTGGCTCTGGGTTCATCCCAGGGGCCCAGTGGGCCCAGTCTATTTCTATGTCAGATCATTCAACCATCCAGGGCCATGGGGCAGGTCCTGGGTGTAGACAAGACTGACTCCTGTCTGCCACCTGCTGACGTAGATGGGCACCACAACCATACCTGCAACACCTCAAGGGTCAGTGGCAGGAGTATCACTTGATCACTTGACATCCCATTATTCATCAATGTGCATGAGTGGGCGCCAGCAACATTTCCATTTGACCCTATCACGTCCCAGTGTAGCCCAAATGTATCTGCTTGCTTCAGGAATGCGAAGAGCCTCAAACCATTCATTCAGGGTCTTGATGAAGAAGTCTGAAAATCTTGTAGGTGGGCGACCACGTGATCTTTTGACATCCCATGGGATCCAGTCGGTAATGGCTCTAGTCCAGCGGTTGTCTCCAAATAGCATTAAATGTCCAGCCCATCTGATTTTCGATGCCTTGGCAAACAAGACAGCGCCCCAGACTCTGGATCAGCAACAGAGGTCGGAACTTCTGATTCCTTTTCTCACTTGAGTGAGGCATGATATTCTAAGCATAGCTCCCTTCAATTCCTCTTTGGGAGACCCAAGAAGCATTCTCATCCTGCTTTCATAGACAGGGAGTATACTGAAGACAAAGTTGAAATTACTTAGAAAAAACAATGTAACTGTGGCATAAAAGGTAATTTATAATATTTTCTCAGTGACATTTGGGTACATCTGTATTTTCCCAGTTTTCTACATTAAGCAGATATCATAAGACCCTTGACATTTACAAGGGATAAATCCCAAGATCTTTGCAAATTTCTAGCTTCGCAAATATAAAAAAGTTTGTATAATCCCTTGACTTTCTCAAAAATTATATTTCCTTTTGAGAAAAATGTTTCTAGTAGAGCCCAAGGATCGCAAGTCTGATTTCTCCAGGAACATAAAAGAGCTATCAATCCATATCCTGGAATAAGGTCTATAATTTAGTTACTGGTATTTGGCATATATTATTGAGAAGAAATACATGATCCATTAGAGTATAACAAGATTCCAGGATCCAAGAGTTAAGGCAGGAAAAATAAAATTGGATACTGAAGATTCAGTGGAGCTCCAGTGTATTAATCCAATTTTAATGTGCTTAATCCCAATGCAAACTGTGCACTTTCTTGCCAAGGGAGACCGCATGAATTTTCTACAACAAATGCTCTAAAATGTAATATAATTACTTTCTCATCAGACCTGGGTGTGGTATCTCTTGGTCTGGAATCTTGTGAACACTAATGATGATTATCCTTTCTTCCCATACATAGGAAAGAGATTAGCATAATTGGTACAAACACTTGGGTTTTACAAAACATAGATTAAAGATAGATAGGGATGTTGGTGCTAAGTTCTGATTCCCTCTGGCATTGCACTGGCCACCCATCATGAGGGTAGAGAATATTTCTAAATGAAGCCTGTATCTTGCCTCCTACAAGTACCATTTTCCATTGTTCGCAAAGACAGTGTAAGTTTCATTTCAAGAAAGCTTTCTGTTCTCATTATTCTACAGTCCCATGCGTCTGAAGTGGACTTTTTGGAATAAATCCTTCAAAGGTTCTAACAGTTTCTCAAAACACTACCTGTCTTTAGGAGCATAGGAATCCAAGGATCATTTTAACAATGAATGTTAACATTTATTGGATTCTTTCTATGTGATAAAAATTACACTAAGTACTTCCTGCATTTAATGCTCACAGTGACCTTTTAAAAATGGCATTATAATTATTCCTGTTTAAATTGCCCAGTGTTCCATAACTAGTTACAATGGAACTTGTATTCAAACCCTATTCAGTCTTGAGGCCAATGTGCAACGTTGCCTTTATTTCTATTGTCTTTATATTCCTAAGTTAAAGGGATTGCTACAGGAAATGTTAGAAATAATTTTTAGAGCAGTTAAACAGAATTGATATTTCAGAAAAATGCAAATATAATTTCAAAGCTTAAAGATTCACAGGCCTTTTAAATTTAAGGTTCAATTTATTTAATACAACTATACTATATAAATATGTGCTTCTGGCGTGCATACAAGTATGTGCATAACAGCAGATTTTATGCACTTAAATCCATTGATCCATGTCCTCTACCTGTGGCAATTGCTTTAAGGTAAAGTTTACATTATTCTGATAAGCACACAAAAGGGAAATAGCTATCTTATATATTATTTTAATTTTTAGTTTTTTGAATACGCTCTATGTTGTTTTTATTTGTAGAGGCTACATCAGCTACTGTCCAGCCATAATTGATCAAGAAGTAATCCTTTTTTTTTACATTTTCACCGGCTTCCCTTTTTTTTTTTGCTTCTTGTCTTTTTTAATTATAGTTGGTTAAATAGTTATATTAATAGCTGGTTAATATAGTTGGTTAGTTGGTTAGCTGATTAATGATAGTTGGTTAATGATAGTTAATATAGTTTTTGCTATATTTTATCTATCACTCAAGATTTGTATTATTTACATATCCTGCCCATTGGATTAAGAACTGCATTAATAGGGCTGGAGAAATAGCACCACTGATTGGGCATTTGCCATGCATGCAGCAGACCCAGTTTCAATACCCAGCATCCCATATGATCCCCAGGAGTAATTCTTGAGGAAAGAGCCAGGAGTAACCTCTGAATATCACCGGGTGTGACCCATAAAAATTAAAAAAAGAATTAAACATAGTTATGCCTATCTTTTTTAAATTAATGCTTTTCGGTTTGGGGGAAAAGATAAAACCCTTTAAGACAAAATATTATATAAAATACTTAACTATGGAATAAGAACTGGAATTTCTGGATCATATGGTAGATTTGTTACCTTTTTTTTTTTTGTCTGAGGGCCACAGCCAGCTGTGCTTAATACATATTCCTGCTTCAGTGCTCAGGGATTACTCCTGGAGCGGATCAATGGAACTTATGCTGTGTCAGGAATGGAACTTGATTTGACAGGATGCTAAATAAGATCCCTACCTGCTGTAACATGGATCTTGTCATTACTTTTTTACAAAACTCTATGTTATATTCTATGGAAGCTTAATATCATTATTTTAGACAATTTGAAGTAAGTATTAGATTAATGTCACTTCTTTTTATTATTTAGTATTTTAAATATATACTACTTCAGTAGTATTTCATATACTATTTAATAAATTGATCAAGAAAAGTAAGTTTACAATAAAAAAGATAAAAATCCAAGTAAGCACTGAACCTGAGAACCTGAATAATATCATATATAAATATCTGCATTTCAAAATATTTTAAATATATTATTTAGTATAAAATATATTTACTTGTATAATACTAAAAATAACTGTTAATAAAGTAGCATTGATTTACAATAATATAAGTATTTTAGGCATAAAACATTATATTTGAACATTGACACCTGTATAGTTTTTATGAACAACACCAAATTTTTAGAGTACCTTTACTAAGGCGCAATTGACAACTCTTACTGGTTTACTCCATCCCCAAACTATAGTTTGCTCAACTATATTAATCAACTATCATTAAAAAAGACAGCCCTATTAATGCAGTTCTTAATCCAATGGGTAGGATATGTAAATAATACAAATCTTGAGTGATAGATAAATGGATAAAAAGTGTATATACACACAAACATATGTGTGTGACCTACATTTTATTTTATGGTATATAGTATAATGTGTATGTATGTATAAATGCCATGTACTCTTAAGAAAATAGGAAATCTTGC
The DNA here is from genome assembly GCA_021461705.1 of Cryptotis parvus. Taxonomy (NCBI): domain Eukaryota; kingdom Metazoa; phylum Chordata; class Mammalia; order Eulipotyphla; family Soricidae; genus Cryptotis; species Cryptotis parvus. The sequence continues at coordinate 34,717 of JAJIBD010005807.1, forward strand.
AGGTCATTACACCTTATAACTTGAATGGAACTGAAGGGTATTCTTTTAGGCAAAAATAATTCAAAGATGGAAGAAAAAATACTAAAGGAACATAATCATTTGTAACACATAGAGAAACAAAATAGAAAATAGACAATATCAAATGAAAATATACCTTTGGTTCTGGATTTTGAATTTCAGCACAGTGAGTGAGGAATTGGTGAATGGTAATGAACAGGTGAAGTAGAGGTGGGAATAGTGGTGTAAGACCTTGTGCACTTTTATGTTAGTAAATGTGTGTAATAGATTAAAACCATAAATATTAACACTATTACGAGCACCTGAACTAAGCTATGATAATTTATAAATGCTAATTTACTGATGGTTGACTATTTGATTTTTATTTCAAAGTATTTGAATTTTGAAATTATTTTTTAAATTTGGAATGACTGTTGATTTGTTTTACAGTTAAGTTTTAGATGATTGTAACTTTGAAAGTGTTTATTATTATAGTCAACACTAATAGTCTGGGATCAAATTAGTCCACCTCATTAATATTGCAAAACTTAGAATCTTCATACACCACTGTACTGTTCATAGCTAATTATTTCCTGAGTCCACCACAGTATTGAAATGTCCTAGAAAGTGTGGCTTATTTTCAAAACACACTAATATAATTGTATTTTCCAAAAATTTTTCTGAACTCTAATGTTAAGAAGATATACTAATCATTTACCATAGCTTGTAAGAGGTTTTTTACCCTGTCATTTGTAAAAATGTGCTCTCTCACATCTAACGACAAAGGAGCTTATTTCAGGCCATCTTAACACTAAAATCACATAGTTCAAGTTTTTGTTGTAATGATATTCTATTTCTAGTGTTAATTGTCTGTGTTTGTTTGGGAGATGTCTCATAATATTTCAACAGAATTCATTAGTTTAATGATTTATTGAAAGTTTTCACAACTCAGAAAAAAATATGTTCATGATTGTTATAGTAAAAAGAAAGAAATTTCCATAAAAGATTCATTAGGTGAAGACTTGGGGTAAACAGGTTAAAGGGTTAAGGTGTCCTCTTGTTCTTCTCAGTGAATCATTTACATTTCATTATTTTTTCTATATACCAGAGACACTTGTAAAGTACTGTCTACCAAGACAGTTTATTTGAGACTTAGAGTTTGTAACTTTCATTGGCGTCTAATCACAGAAGCTGATCATGAACATTTGAGTCTTTCTGAAAACGGATCATATAACTATATGAGATTTATTGGGGCATAATCTTTATGATTCCAGTTACATAATAACAAACCATATCACTAAAAGCAGGTGTCCACCATAATCAAAGTGCCTGACAAATTATCTCGATGAATTTGTATATCTTCTTTCAAAATAATAAGCAGAAAAAATATGCTGATTAGAATATTCCAAGTTTTGAGTTACCAGCAGCCTACCATGTGCCCATCAAGAAAACAGGCTCATCTTGAAATGTAAAGTTTGGGGCAATTGAGGCCTAATGATTTTATTCTTTCCTTCATATAAAAGCTAGACCAACCATGCCACAATAAAAACTAGCCTCCTAATCTGGTTAACCTGATATAACTAATGTATTTCACTCACCCCTTTAATTTGCTAGAAGGTTACTAGCTCTCCCTGCAATAACTCAATGGCCTATGTTTCCTCCATCCTTTGATTCCTCTGAGTTCAGGCATATCTGACATAGCTGTCACAGAAGAAGAAGAAACTGAAAGAGATGAATACATAACTTTGGCTTTTTATTGTGTCCGTATGAGTACATGTTATTTTTGGGTACATTCCATTGGTTCTCACAGGGCTTTACCACAAGAGGTTGGAAATTGAAGATTCAAATATGTTCTTGAAGTAGCAGGGCCCAGTGTTCAGTAATGACTCCCAGTGTTATTCATATTCTCCAACTGTCAGTGTTGTAGCTGTTAATTTATGAAAGACAAAGGTGTCACAGTCCGTAATCAAGTAAAATCTTTTTAAATGCTAATGTGAGATAAAAATAGTCAACCCAAAGATGTAGTTGTCATAAAAGCTTCTCTGGAATGGGAAAGTCTCCTCCATCAGGCTTGCTCTTGATAGCATCACATATGTTGAAAAAGGATATTTTGTCCAAAGTAGAGGGGGGACTATTTTGAATCTTTTTGGGAACACTTGGAGAAAACTGACAAGAGAGTTTTCTCCGATTAAGGTAATTTATAAATAGTAGGCAAAGACTATCAATAGAGGACCAGAAGTGATAATTCTATGAGTTTTCAACAAAACTATCTGTTACATTGTTTCTATATGCTAAACTATTTAGTAAAATATTTAAATATATTGACTAAATTACTTCTTACAAGAATATTTTCAAGTTTCACTAAAAATTAGCCTGTTATAGAAATAAGATATAAGGGCTAGATCACTAAATTTAACACAATTATTTTAAAATTATGAGGACTCAGGATCACAACATGAATCCATGATTCACTTTGAAACACAAGTTCCTAACACTGCAAAAATTATTCAAGTTAGGAAGATCACGAAGACTTTACAGAAGCTGTGGTTACCAGAAATGGTGACATGATGTCGTTGGGACATTGACTTATTCTAAATATTTTCTGCAATCTTATTCTTCCCATCACTATATAAATAATGATGACAATATTCTATAAATGAGAAAGTGTTATTCATTAAATTTCCCTCATTTGTTTTGATATGTAGTGGAGATTATTTTTCACTTGATCACTTGATCACTTGAATCCCATTATTCATTTATTTGCTCAAGAGGGCGCCAGTAACATTTCCATTGGACCCTATCACGTGCCAATGGAGCCTAATGGCATCTGGTTCATTCAGGAAATATGAAGAGCCTCAAACCGTTCCTTCAGGGTCTTGACAAAGAAGTCTGACCATCTTGTAGGTGGGCGGCCACGTGATCTTTTGATATCCTGTGGGATCCAGTCGGTAATGGCTCTAGTCCAGCGGTTGTCTCCAAATCCCATCACATGTCCAGCCCATCTGATTTTCCATGCCTTGGCAAACAAGACAGCATCCCTGATTCTGGAATAGCGATGGAGGTCAGAACTCCGGGTTCCTTCTCTCACTTGAGTGAGGCGTGATATTCTAAGCATAGCTCTTTCGATTCCTCTCTGGGAGACCTGAATAGCATTCTCAACCTGCTTTCATAGGGCCCAGGTCTCTGAGGCGTATGTTAATGCAGGGAGAACGGTGGAGTCAAACAGATGTGCCGGAAGTCGGAGATTCTTTGACCTTTTAGCTATTTCTTCGATGCCTTTGAAGGCATTCCATTCTGCTCTCTTCCTCCCGCACAGCTCAGGTTTTAGGTCGTTCATCATGTTGACTTCTCGACCTAGGGTACACATAACTGCTGCATTCAGAGTGCAGATGGAGATTACTGAATGGAGATTATTTTTATGGGTAAAAATTTTGTACCAAAGTCACTGCAGGGAGAGAAGGATGCCAGTGTCATGGGAGAGTAGAGAATATCCGAAGAAGTAGTAGTGTAGGACAAAGATGTGGGGAGTGGTAAGGGGGAAGTTAAGGGCCTGTGATATAGATGGAAATCATGCTGGAACAGAAGAAGTAGACAAAATTTTTTGTCCTAAAAGCCATTAGAGCTTATTCTGAGAAATAGACTAGAAATATAAAAGTGATTTATTTTAAATCCAACTGACAATGAGAACAGGATGTGACTCGAGGAAAAAGGTTATTCGCAAAAGCTGAATAATGAACTGATTGCAGAAGTAAATGATAAGAATAAAGAAGACCATTATGTGAAGTGATTTGGAAGGGATTTGGAATCCAATTTTAAGTCAAGTTCTTTCTTTAAGCAGTTCATGTCTGGTGAAATTATTTCATTAATTTTAGCACTTGTTGTATCAATTACTATCCGCAAACTAACTCTCAAACAGTAAATACTAGTAACTGTATCTTAGGCTGGGAAAAGATTCAAACAAGACACATAATATGCCAAGTTTCTGGTTTGGTGCAGTACAGACCTTTGACTTTTCTTCCAAACCCTTGTTGTAAGTTTTATTATTCATTATTACTCTTCCTTAATTACAGAAATGTGCTCAATTCTTACCAAGTAGTATTTTGTCTTCCTATTACCTAGGCCTGAGTCATGGGCAAATCACAGTTTTCCTTCTTGGAGCATGTACTTTGTGAAACAGGAAAAAGAATAGATAACCAAGTAATTATACATACTTCTTCAAATGTTAATTACTTTTATGAAGTCATTATAAGTGTGATGCAACAGTGAAGGTGGAGTCAGGAGATGATGGCTGAAGATAACAAATAAGAATAGGTTTAACTAAAAGAATTGCATGCTTAAAAACATTGCTTGAATAAATGAGCTTGAAATTTTAGTGGAACTAAAAAGGAGTTGGAGAGTGGGAGGAGAGCGTGGTGAGACGCAAAGGTGTAGATGTCATCCATCAGTTAAACCTCAGGAAAGTACATGGGTTTCCTTTTTAGGGGTCAGCTGTGATGGTACACACTGAGCCAAGGAGCCAGGAGCATGTGCTCTGGTAGGAATCCTGTGCAAAGATGCTAAGGACTATGACGGGTATGTCAGGAATTTAAACAGTCTCATTACATCACTTCAAAAAGTAGGTCTGCCCATGCAGGCCAGAACCCTTTTTCCTGCTTGACCAAACGTGACTATTAGCCAATTCACATTTTTTTCAACCCATTTCCTACAGGCCATTGATCCATATAGCCTGGTCCAGCCAGGCTGAATTTTTATTTCAATGAATAAACTCCCTTTCTCTGCCTCTTTGACTGTCCTCTGTGCAATTTCCCAAGTGTTTCTTCCATTTGGTTCCTAGTCATGCCTCTGTTACTGTTTTCATTATTTAAAAAACGGAGAGGATATGTTTCTGCTGAAGTTTCCCAATCTTGTTTTCACTCTATTGGACTCCAAAGTGTGTTGTCTGGGTGCAGGCAGATGGATGAGGCAGAAAAGCCACTGATTTGATTTTCCCTTTCAATTTTCAAATCTTTCACTGCATGCCTGGTTTTGTTTTTATCTTCTAACAGTGCCTCTAACTATGTGCCTTTTCTTTTTCTCTCGAGGTAATCCTTCTTATTGCTGGAACCTAAACAGTTGCCTTTGATAGTTCCCAGATACGTGTGTAAGATCAACAACGTTCTGCACTACGCTTACTTATTGCTCTGTGTTCAACTTAGTTCCTTGGTCTAGGATTTAGGGACCTCTTTTCAAGTTATCTTTTCAGAATTAACTTGTTTAGATTGATATCTTTATTTAGTTATTCACCTACTTATTTTACATTACTTACTACAAAAATTGGGGACATGGGGCAGAGCTGCTACTTGCTCTCCCCTGTGCCCAGCCGCTCACAAGGAGCCCAGGAGAGATGGCGGGTTCTAGCCCTGGCCTGCCAGCACAGCAGAGCCTTGCAACAAGCCAGACGACCCCCAACTCCACGAGGGCCTCCATTTTCCACATCCGGACTTCTCTCTAGTCAGAACTCCACCCAGCAGACCAGCCTATCACATCCGTCCGCAAGCAGCCGCAAGCGGCCGCGGTTCATCATTAAATGCTGGACTTAGAGATGACTACAAGAGTATGCTACCTGCACGGCAGAGCCTGGCAAGCTACCCATGTTGTATTTGACATGCCAAATACCAGTAACAATTATAGACCTCATTCCGAATGGATTGTGGCTCTTCATGTTCCTGGAGCAAGCAGATGCCCTTTGGGCTCTACTAGCATGATACAGGACATATGGAGATGTTACCGGGGCCTGCTCGAGCAAATCGATGAACAACGGGAAGACAGTGATACAGTGATACTACAAAAATTAAAATAAAAACTCAAAGTAGTTTTGAAATAAACCTTTCAGTGAATAGGATATTGATATGCCAAATGATATACTAATGAAAGTATTTTGCTCTAATTGTGGAGGACATGATTGATGGTGCCCAAGGGCCAGCAGCATACACTCTCTGGCTCTTGGTCCCTGAGAGGCCTTGTAGTTCTTTTGTCACTTCACTTGTATCACTTCTCTTCCCATTGTTCATCAATTTGCTCTTGCGGGCACCAGTAACATCTCCATACGTCCTGTCACGTGCTAGTGTAGCCCAAGGGTATCTGCTCACTCCAGGAGCATGAAGATTCTCAAACCATTCCTTCAAGTCACAGGAATGAGGCCTATAATTGTTACTTTTTTTCTTCCAATTTTTTTAAAAATATATTTTATTATACCACCATGAGATACCACCACCAGCAGAGCCTCACAACAAGCCAGACAACCCTCCACTCCATGAGGGCCGCTTTTACCACATCCGACCTCCCTCTCATCAGAACTCCATCCAGCAGATGAGCCTATCACAGCCCGACTCGTGAGGCTGCATAAACGCTGTATTTAGAGTTGACTGCAAGAGTATGCCACCTGCATGGCAAGCCTGGCAAGCTGCCTGTGTTGTATTTGATATGCCAAATACCAGTAATACTATGTTAGGTCATTCCCATGACCTAATATAATGGTTTGAGGCTCTTTATGTTTCTGGAGCAAGCAGATGCCCTTGGGCTCTAATAGCATGACACAGGACATATGGAGATGTTACTGGAGCCTGCTCGAGCAAATTGATGATAAACAGGAAGATAGTTATAGTGATAGTGACCATGAGATAGACAATTACAAAAAAGTTATTGTTTGGATTTTGACCATGCAGTGTTCCAGCACCCATCCCTCCACCAGTGCCCGTATTCCACCACCAATGTCCCCGATTCCCTCCCCCACTACTCTGGCCTGCCTCTGTGGCAGGTTCTTTATCTCTTTTCTATCTTTCTCTCTCTCTCTCTCTCTCTCTCTCTTCCTTCTCTTACATATTGTGGAATGTAATATATATGCTTGAAGGTGATCGTGTGTATCTTTTTGCCTGTATCTAATGCTAAGTTCTATGTGGTAATAACATTTTCGACAATTATTGACACACTGTCCCCCTTATCTGTCTTATCTAACCTCTGCTCCCACACATTTGTGGTAATTTCCACCTTTGACAAACCTCCTGATCCACATTTCACCTGACCTTGGATATTGGTATCATACTATGTATGTGTGTGTATGTGTATATATATATATATATATATATATATATATATATATATATATACATATATATATGTATATATATATCATGCAAATAAATGCAGTCATTCTATATATGTCTTTCTCCTCTGGCTAAGTTCACCCAACATGATAACATGATCCTCTCCATATCAAATACCTCATGGGTAGCTTGCCAGGCTCTGCCATGCAGGTGAGATACTCTTGTAGTAGCCTCTCATCTTGTGCATGTATTGATGAAATGAGGAACATTCAGTTTTTCTGCTGGGTGGAGCTCTGATGAGCTGTGGAGTCCGGATGTTGAAAATGGCAGCTCTCATGGTTTGGGGGTTCCTCTGGCTTCTTGTGAGGCTATGCTGAGATGGCAGGCCAGGGCTAGAACCTGCCTTTCCTCCTGGGCACTTTATGATCAACTGGGAACAGGGAGAGTCAGTAGCAGCTCTGCCCCATGTATCTGAATCTAATCGAATTTTAAAATTAATAAAGAAGCTATTTCTGGGGCCAGAAAGTACAGTAGGTAGGGCACTTGCCTTGCATGCAGCTGTCTCAGGTTTTATCTCCAGCATCCCATATAATCCCCCAAGCATCACCAAGAGTGATGCCTTAGTGCAAAGCCAGGAGTAACCCTTGAGCATCACCAGGTGTGAACTCAAAACAAAAAACCAAACAAATAAAAAGAACCTTGTAGTTATGGGTATCAAATCCAAAATCTTAAAGGTACAGTACACAATTATATCTCTGAGGGGCATCTTTCATATTTTCATAAGGAACTACAGTGTATGGTAATATAACTTGGTTTAGACATGGAATTGAAAATATAAAACAGAAGTCATGCAAACAAATGCTGTCTCGAATAGAAAAATTTAACAAGTGCTATACCAGAGAAGCTGACTATCCCTACACAGCTTTTGTGGTCTCAATCCATTTTTAATGGACAATAGTCAATAATTTTTATCAAATTCCTAAATAAGGGCTCTACTCACACAAAAAGAACACAAAAACAAAAGAAAAACAAAAGCTGCATATTTCCTCATTTGCAATAAGTCTCAAAAGCTTATCCAAAGAAGTATCTTCAGGAGATTGAAAATTAATTCCTGTTATTACTCTCGTGCTTCCCAATAAACACAACTATTACAACAATTCTCAATAGTGTTACATTTGTAGTGGAGGTGACTGTGCCCAAATTGCATAATTGGAAGGAACAACCGCTCAGTTTAGTTAGTAGTGGGTCTATTTGCACTGTCATCCTTTATTATTTCCATCAGTGTTTAATGTTTTAGAACTTTAAGTTTTCTTCTTAGGTGAATATAATCTGTTAAATAAATCAGGTTTTGCAATAATACTTACAGTTTGGTTTTATTATATAATTCTTATTTTATGTACTTTCCAATGATATATTGAGTTGATTTCTATGAATACAAATTATTATGCTTTTAAAAGTTAGTCTTCAGGAAAAATTCATTGTTGTTTTGACTTGCATCTTCCCTGATGATTAGTGATAATGAGCAGTTTTTCATATGCCTTTTGGCCATTGGAATATCTTTTTTGATGAAGTTTCTGTTCGTTTCTTCTCCCCAGTTTTTGATGGGGTTTCTTATAAAGTTCTAGAAGTATCTGATATATCATGGATATTAACCCCTTCTCAGATTGGCATTGGGTATAGTATTGGAAGTACTGCCCATAGCAATTAAGGAAGATAGAACCTTCTCTGCCTTCTTAAGGAAGTATATCTCCCCATTTTTTTTGAAAACATTTTATACCACCGTGAGATATACAATTACAATGCTGTTCATGTTTGGAGGTTTCGGTCACACAGTGTTCTAGCACCCCGCCCTCCACCAGTGCTCATCACCCACCACCCACGTCCCCAATTCCCTCCCCACTCCAACGTCCTGCCTAAATGGCAGGTTCTTTATCTCCTCTCTCTCCCTCTCTCTTCCTTCTCCTACACATTGTGGGTTGCACTACATACACTTAGAAGCCATCATTTGCATTTTTTTTGTCTGTATTAAATGCTCAGTTCTATGATGGTATCAGAACTTTGGTGCATTACTGCTGCGGGCAGCCTCCGAGCCACTCCTCTCCAGGAGAAAGGGCTCCAGCTTTGAGGAGGGGGACCAAGCCCCACCCAGCGTCGTCGCACCTCCCACCTGATGCCATCCAGTTCGACGCCCAGTAGTCTCCCCATTTTTAATACGGTAAACACAAACTATTCTTAAAGCACTATTTAAACAACATTTGATAAGTGTTGCTGCTATCCTTTAGATTTTGAAAGATGAAGCCTCAGTTTACCCTTGCCAGCCAAAGAGGAGCCCACAGTTTTTCTTGCTAGCAGTTCCACTTCTTCCAATTGATCTACCTTGCCTCATCCTAAGGCCCTATGTTTCACATTCCGGGTATTCCCCATGACCATACAATTTTGTCCCAGAACTAGGAATCACAGGACTAAGATAATGAATAATACCTGAGGCAAATTGCCATGAAGACTCCAATCAGCCAGAACACCCTAAAGATTCCCTGCATTACCTGATTGATAATGTAAATGATCTTTAAAGAGGCTGACATTAAACTCACATTCAACTTAGTCCTATACTAAGTTCCTCCCCTGGGGGAGTTCCTTTTCTTTCTTTTCTACTTTCCAATAAACTTTTCTATTTTCCAACTCTTAGTCCATGCATGTTTATTATTGAATATTTTCATTTTGGAAAATATTGAAGAACTGGGAATCACGAATGAAGAGTGACCCCGCCACTGCTTCTGCCTAACCTGCATACATTTTCTTCACAATACTTCCAATTTTTCCCATTGATTTCTTCTTTGATATGTAGTTTTTTTCAGAAGTATGTTTGATTGTGTAACTATATGAGAAATTTCTAATTATTCAAATTTATTTCTAGTTTATTTTTACTGTGATCTAAGGACATACATCTTATGATTTTATTCTAGTATTTATGTTCTTTCATGAAGAATAATTATGTATATACTTTTACAAAAAAACTTATTTTCTGTTTGACTTCTGATATCTGTCATGATAATGATCAACACAGTCATGTTGGCTTATTCTAGTGTTTCATTACTAAGATAACTATAAAAATAATTGTGAATTTTAACCACTAATTTTCATATATTATTGATTATTTTGGCATTATTGGTGATATACTTAGTGATGCTGTGGACTTATTCTTAGGACCTGGAGGATCATACACTATGCCAGGGATAAAATCCAAGTCAGTACTTTATAAGGCAAGCACTCTCCTTACTGCACTATTTCTCTGGCCCCATCATTAATCATTAATATCCAATATATTAGTAAATTTTTTCTCTAGATGTTTAAATCGACATCATTATATCTAAAACATGGCGCTGATCCTTATTTCAGTTCACTTTGGGCTTTAGTAAAAATAAGAAACTTTTGATATTTTTAACTAAGAATCACATACAAACAAATATTTATATGTCTATACATAATTTAATCAAACATATTTCTTGGTATATGGTGATCCATCCCTACTTAATAAATTTTCTAAATATCACTATTTATAGGCAAGATATTAATATTCTTCTGACATTAAGATCTTGGTAATGTTTTTAAGAAAAAAATCCTCATTTTAAAGCTATTGACTCATCTGTTAAAGGAAGATTAGGCTGAAAGAGATTCTAAGAATTTTTTCTTTTTATGACAATATTTTAGTCATAAAAATCAGCAAAACTTTTTATTTACATTTTTTTTGTGATTTTGGTATATTTCTTCCTCTATCAATTATAAAATAGGACAGTAGAAGCTGTAATAAATGAAATGAATAGATTTAATTGGCATTAAGTAAAAAAAACTACATGTATACAAGTTGATATTATTATAATTATTCTTAGGCAAAAATCACTGACATGCTGGTTGAAGTTGCTACTTATTTCTGAACCACATAAAAATCGCTTCTGCCCCAGAAACTTAATTATACCTGGACTATCACTTTGTGTAAGTATTTGAATGATCTTATATTGTTTCTAACTCAACATTTCATGATCTTTTCTTCCCTAGGTAGCTAATTAAACCAGTGACTGAACTATTCAATTCATACTAAGGCAATCAGGAATTTCTATTTATCCTCAACCAGTTCCCTTGCATAATTGCACATCTCTCATCACCCCCATTCACCCCAGAATCTTGAAAGAGCAAACCTGAATGCACTTAATGAGTTACATTCAAAAAGCAAAAAGAAGACCAACTTCCTAAGACTTTGGCCCATTGGTATTCATCTCAATGGAAGCTGGCTTGATTGTTTTAAAAATGAGCTGGTAAATATCCTAATGTGGCTTCTACTTAGTTCATTCTATTCTGAAATTTTGTCCTTTATGTTAAAAACAAATCTAACTTGTGAAGCATGATTACTTATTTTTCATCCAAGAGGATTAGTGGAGAGAAAATTAAGTTCCCTCATCTAAGTAAGTACCTCAGGGAACTTTTCACCTATCAAGTATGGGAGAATTTCAGCCTGTAACTTACCTAATTCCATTAGCATTAAAAGGAATTTTGTGGGAGATCCTATGTGAATCATTGCTTTAGGAGATCTATAAGAGTTTGCTGATTATCGTTATATTGTAATGACTCCATTATCCAGCTCAAACTTTTAACTCATTAGGTTTGAAATAAATGGCAAAGTTTGGAAAGAATCTAAGAGACTTTTGAATGTAATTAAATTAGAGCCATATCACAGAGACTCATTCACCATAATGGTTAGGCTTTTTGCATATGAAGCCTCCAATCTTCCTAGTGACTTCATGGCTATAACGTGTAAAAACTCAAATTCGAAGTTTTTAGTTTTTATCCTTGCACACACACACACACACACACACACACACACACACACACACACACTATATTTTTTTTTTAATTTTTTTTATTTTTAAAATTACAAAGATATACAATTAAAAAGTTCATATTTGGGTTTTGGTCAAACAGTGTTGCAGCACCCATCCCGCCACCAGTGCCCATCTCCCACCACCAACGTCCCCGGTTCCCTCCCCCTCCCCCCAGCCCTGCTCCATGGCAGGTTCTTGATTTCTTTCCATTTCTCTCTCTTTCTCTTTTCCTTCCCCTCCAGACCATGGATTACAGAACATACATTAAAGGGTTGTCATGTGTATCTTTTTGCCTCTATTTAATGCTCAGTTCTAGGTTGGCATTAGTACCCTCAACAATTGTTAGCACACTGTTCCATTTCTGTCTTACCTAGCCTCTGAATCCCACACGTTTGTGATAATTTCCACCTTTGACAGGACCTCCTGATATATGTTTCACTTGACCTTGGATATTGGTATCATAATATGTACCTATATATTTATGTTATGCAGATAAATGCAGTCATTCTGTATCTGTCTCTCTCCTTCTGGCTAATTTCGCTCAACATAATCTTCTCCATGTCCATCCATTTGTAGGCAAATTTTATAACTTCATTTTTCCTAACCGCTGCATAGTATTCCATTGTGTAGATGTACCAAAGCTTCTTTATCCAGTCATCGATTTTCGGGCACTCTGGTTGCTTCCAGATTCTGGCTATTGTGAATAATGCTGCTATGAACATAAAAGTAGGGATGGTGTTTCCGCTGCGTATTTTTGGCTTCCCAGAGTAGATTCCCAGGAGTGGTATGGCTGGGTCAAATGGGAGTTCAATTTCTAGTCTTTGGAGGAAAGTCCATATTGTTTTCCAGAAAGGCTGTACCAGCCGGCATTCCCACCAACAATGGATGAGTGTCCCCTTTTCCCCACACCCACGCCAGCACTTGTTGTTCTTGTTCTTTTGAATATGTGCCAGTCTCTGTGGTGTAAAGTGGTATCTCATTGTTGTTTTGATTTGCATCTCTCTGATGATTAGTGATGATGAGCATTTTTTCATATGTTTTTTTGCCATTCGAATTTCTTCCTTGCTGAAGTTTCTGTTCATTTCTTCTCCCCATTTTTTGATGGGGTTGTTTGTTTTCTTCTTGTAAAGTTCTACCAGTGCCTGATATATCCTGGATATTAACCCCTTATCAGATGGGTATTGGGTGAATATTCTTTCCCATTCTGTGGACTGCTTTTGTATCTTAGTCACTGTTTCTTTTGAGGTGCAGAAGCTTTTTAGTTTCATGTAGTCCCATATGTTTATCTTTTCTTCTAGTTGCTTTGTTAGTGATGTTTCATCTTTGAAGATGCCTTTAGCTTCAATGTCATGGAGGGTTTTTCCTATATTTTCTTCAATGTACTTTATGGATTCAAGTCTGATATTGAGATCTTTAATCCATTTTGATCTGATTTTTGTGCATGGTGTTAGACACAGGTCCAAATTCATTCTTTTACATGTCGCTGCCCAGTTTTCCCAACACCACTTATTGAAGAGGCTTTCCTTACTCCATTTTAGACTCGTTGCACCTTTATCAAAGATTAAATGATCATGTGTTTGAGGTTGGGTGTCAGGATACTCAATTCTATTCCATAGGTCCACGGGTCTGTTTTTATTCCAATACCATGCTGTTTTAATTACTACTGCCTTGTAGTACAGTTTGAAGTTGGGTAAGGTGATGCCTCCCATCTTCTTTTTCCCGAGGATTGCTTTAGCTATCCTTGGGGGTTTATCGTTCCATACAAATTTCAGGATTGTTTGGTCAATTTCTTTGAAGAATGTCATGGGTATCCTTATAGGGATTGCATTGAATCTGTACAGAGCTCTAGGGAGTATTACCATTTTGACAATGTTGATTCTCCCCATCCATGAGCAGGGAATATGTTTCCATTTCCTTGTGTCCTCTTTTATCTCTTGGAGCAGTGTCTTGTAGTTTTCTTTATACAGGTCCTTTACACACTTGGGTAAGTTGATTCCTAGGTATTTGATTTTCTGTGGCACAATTGTGAATGGAATTGTTTCCTTAATATCCCTTTCTTCTCTTTCGTTATTTGTATATAGGAAAGCCACCGACTTTTGCGTGTTGATTTTGTATCCTGCCACTCTACTATATGTGTCTATTGTTTCTAGGAGTTTTTTGGTAGAGAGTTTAGGGTTCTCTAGGTATAATATCATGTCATCTGCAAATAATGATAGCTTGACTTCTTCCTTGCCTATCTGGATGCCCTTGATGTCCTTTTTCTTCTCTGATTGCTATGGCAAGTACTTCCAGTACTATATTGAATAAAAGAGGTGAGAGTGGGCAACCTTGTCTTGTCCCTGATCTCAGGGGGAAGGCTTTCAACTTTTCCCCCATTGAGAATGATGCTCGCTGTGGGCTTTTGGTAGATGGCTGTAACTATCTTGAGGAAAGTCCCTTCAATTCCCATTTTCTGGAGGGTTTTAATCATGAACGGGTGCTGGATCTTGTCAAATGCTTTCTCTGCGTCTATTGATAGGATCATATGGTTTTTTATTTTTTCTCTTATTGATATGATGTATTATGTTGATTGACTTGCGAATGTTGAACCATCCTTGCATACCCGGGATGAATCCTACTTGGTCATGATGTATAATCTTCTTGATGAGTCTTTGGATTCTGTTGGCTAGTATTTTGTTGAAGATCTTAGCATCCGTGTTCATCAGGGATATTGGTCTGTAGTTTTCTTTCTTTGTGTTGTCTCTCCCTGCTTTGGGTATCAGGGTGATATGTGCCTCGTAAAAGCTGTTTGGGAGTGTTTCTGTTTCTTCTATTTCCTGGAAGAGCTTGAACAGGACAGGCAGTAGGTCCTCCTTAAAGGTTTGGTAGAATTCACTAGGGAATCCGTCTGGACCTGGGCTTTTGTGTTTGGGAAGACTTTTTAATTACTGTTTCTATTTCCTCGATGGTGATAGGCTTATTCAGGTATTGGAGGTCTTCTTGTTTCAGCCGTGGGAGGTTATAGGACTTCAGGAATTGATCCATTTCTTCTAGATTCTCATGTTTCACGGCATACAGGCTCTCAAAGTAATCTCTGATGATCTTTTGGATTTCTGTGGTTTCTGTTGTGATGTCACCCTTTTTATTTCTGATTCTGTTTATTTGGGTTCTCTCTTTCCCTGTCCTTACAAGTCTTGCCAATGGTTTGTCAATCTTGTTTATTTTTTCAAAAAACCAGCTCTTGGTTTCATTAATCTTTTGGATTGTTTTTTTTGGTTTCCAACTCATTGATTTCCTCTCTAAGTTTTATTATTTCCTTTTTTCTGCCTGGGTTGGGCTCCTTTTGTTGGTCTTTCTCTAATGTCTTCAGCTGTGTAGTCAGGTTATTTATGTGGGCCCTTTCTTGTTTCCTGATGAATGCTTGCAGAGCTATAAACTTCCCTCTTAACACGGCTTTTGCCGTGTCCCACAAGTTCTTATAGTTGGTGTCTTCATTTTCATTTGTTTCCAGAAATCTTTGGATTTCCTGTTTGATTTCTTCTATGACCCATTTGTTGTTCAGGAGTGAGCTGTTCAGTTTCCAGGTGTTTGGTTTGACTCCCTGTTTCTGTGTATGGTTAACTTCCATTTTCAGTGCATCATGGTCTGAAAAGATAGCTGACACAATTTCTATCTTTTTTAATTTTATTGAGGTATGCTTTGTGGCTCAGCATGTGGTCTATCTTGGAGAATGTTCCATGTGCACTAGAGAAAAATGTGTATTCAGCTTTTTTGGCATGAAAAGCCCTGTATATATCTACTAGCTCTCTTTCTTCCATTTCTTCCTTGAGGGCCAATATTTCCTTGGTGAGTTTCAGTCTTGTTGATCTATCCATCGTTGATAGAGCAGTGTTGAAGTCTCCAACTATTATTGTGCTACTGTCAATGTCTTCTTTGAGGTCTCTTAGCAGTTGTTTTATGTATTTTGCTGGCCCCTCGTTGGGTGCATATATGTTTAGTAGTGTAATTTCTTCCTGGTGTACATACCCCTTAAGAAATAAGAAATGGCCTTCGTTGTCCCTTCTAACCTTTTTCAGCCTGAAGTCTATATTATCTGATACTAATATGGCCACACCAGCCTTTTTTGGAGGAGTTGTTTGCATGGAGAATGGTCTTCCAACCTTTGACTTTGAGTCTGTGTTTGTTCTGATCATTCAGATGTGTTTCTTGTAGACAGCAGAATGTTGGGTTCAATTTTTTAATCCATTTTGTTACTCTGTGTCTCTTAATTGGTGCATTTAGACCATTGACATTGAGAGAGATTATTGTCATCGGATTTTGTGCCATCTTTCTGTTTTTGCTTGTTGTGCTTATGGGTTTGGTCGTATTACAGTAGACCCTTCAGTCCTTCTTTTAAAGTTGGCTTTGAGTCCATGAAGTTCCTGAGTTGTTGCTTATCCATGAAGTTGTGTATCTTTCCTTCATATCTGAATGTGAGTCTGGCCGGGTAAAGAATTCTTGGTGAGGCCTGCAGTTCATTTAGCCTTTTCACAATATCCCACCATTGTTTTCGGGCTCGGAGTGTTTCATCAGAGAAGTCTGCTGTAAATCTTAGAGATGTTCCTTTGTACGTGATTTCCTTCTTTGATCTTGCTGCTTTCAGTATTCTATCTCTATCTATAGTTTTTGTCATTTTAATTAAGATGTGTCTTGGAGTATTCTTGTTGGGGTTTCTTTTAGCAGGTATCCTACGGGCCTCCTGGATCTTGAGGCAAGTGTTTTTTAGTTCCGGGAACTTCTCAGCAATGATGGCTTTGACAGTTTCTTCTTCATCAGGGTTTTCTTCTTGCCCTTCTGGGACCCCAATGATCCGTATGTTGTTTCTTCTGGCTTCATCCCGATTATCTCTTGTTGTCTGTTCGGTAATTGTGAGTCTTTTTTTCTATCTTCTGGTGTTGTGTAGAGAATCTTTGGAACGCGTCTTCGAGATCACTAATTCTTTCTTCAGTAGCTATTATTCTGCTATGATGGCTTTCCACTGTGTTTTTCATTTCATTTACCTCATTTTTAATATATGTCATTTCCATTTGCATTTTCCTCACTTCTTCTAACATGTCCTCTTGTATTTTATTGAGTTTGCATTCCATTGCTTCTTTGAATTCCTTATGACTCCTTAACATTTCTTTCCGAAATTCCTTATCAGAGAGGTTATACAACTCATTGGTATTGCTTGGCTCATCTGGACTAGTGACTTCACTCACAGAGCTGGATGGAACTTTGCGTTGCCTTACCATTATGACTATTGTAGGTTGCAAATGTGGGGTCTTGGATGACAAGATAGTACAGTTAGTAGGTGTCTGGTCTGTTTGCGGGGTTTGGGTAGGTAGCAAGGATGTAGGAACCAAGTTTCACTGGTACCTCATGCAAGATAGGTAGTAAGAGGGTCGCGCGCGCTTAGCGCGCGGTTTTGAGTTTTGGGATGATCCCGGAAGCGCAGCGCCCAAGGGTCCGCAGTGAAACCAAGGCAGTTCGCCTTGGTTCCCGTTGATGGAGTTTCCGCTCTTCCCTGGGGCAGTTTGGGTCCGCGGAGACGCAGGGGACACGCACACACCTGGGGGGGGGAGATTTTCAGCTGGTCCCGGGAGCGCAGCGCCCAAGGGTCCCACAGTGAAACCAAGGCAGTTCGCCTTGGTTCCCGTTGATGGAGTTTCCGCTCTTCCCTGGGGCAGTTTGGGTCCGCGGAGACGCAGGGGACACGCACACACCTGGGGGGGGGGGGGAGATTTTCAGCTGGTCCCGGGAGCGCAGCGCCCAAGGGTCCACAGTGAAACCAAGGCAGTTCGCCTTGGTTCCCGTTGATGGAGTTTCCGCTCTTCCCTGGGGCAGTTTGGGTCCGCGGAGAGCGCAGGGGACACGCACACACCTGGGGGGGGAGATTTTCAGCTGGTCCCGGGAGCGCAGCGCCCAAGGGTCCGCGAGTGAAACCAAGGCAGTTCGCCTTGGTTCCCGTTGATGGAGTTTCCGCTCTTCCCTGGGGCAGTTTGGGTCCGCTGGAGACGCAGGGGACACGCACACACCTGGGGGGGGGGGGGAGATTTTCAGCTGGTCCCGGGAGCGCAGCGCCCAAGGGTCCAGAGTGAAACCAAGGCAGTTCGCCTTGGTTCCCGTTGATGGAGTTTCCGCTCTTCCCTGGGGCAGTTTGGGTCCGCGGAGACGCAGGGGGACACCACACACACTATATTCTTAAGGGTCTCCTTTTCTTCTTCTAAAACCTAAGCTGCGCAGGAGGAAAAGAGCGGCATGGAACACTTTCAAGAGCATCGAAGAAATAGCTAAAAAGGACAAAGAACCTCTGGCTCCGGGCACATCTCTTTGACTCCACCATTCTCCCTGAATTAACATAAGCCTCAGAGACCTGGGCCTCTGAAAGCAGGATGAGAACACTATTTGGGACTTCCAAAGAGGAACCGAATGAGCTATGCTTGGAATATCATGCCTCACTCAAGTGAGAGAAGGATTCTGGAGTTCCTACCTCCATTGATGATCCAGAGCCAGGGACGCTGTCTCGTTTAGCATTGAATATCAAATGGGCTGGACATGTAATGCAACTTGGAGATGACTGCTGAACTAGAGACGTTACCGACTGGATCCCATGCGATCTCAAAAGATCACGTGGCCGCCCACCTAGAAGTTGGTCAAGACCCTGAACAAACAGTTTGAGGCACTTCATATTTCTGAAGCAAGCGGATGCCATTGTGCTACACTGGCACGTGATAGTGTTGTAGGCAGGCGACTGTGTGGGGGGGGGCACCACATGGCAATAAAAATTCCTGAAGAAGAAATAAAACTGGTCCTTCAGTGATCCAGAGTCACACCTGTTGTCACATGGCACCAGACTTGATAAGACCATATCAGCAATAGACCCCGGGTTAGGAAAGGCCAGAGGGAATGTGTGAAGCCTTAGGCCACAGGCCCTTCTAATAGGTTTAGTTAATTAAATCTCCTGAGGGAGATGAATCAGCCTTTCCGCCCAGGACCCAGCTCACAGAAGACTCCAAAGCATTCCAGTCAAAGAAGACCACTCCCAAAGTCTACTCCCCTTGGCAATAGCCCTAGTAACGTAGGTTGACACCCCATATGGGGAGTATCTTGGGGAGAAATCTATAAAAGCCGTCCTCACCAAAGGACGGCACGCACATGCTGCATGGACACACATGCTGCCTGAGCCCATGTGGTCGAGCACATGTGGTGCCTGAGCACGTGTGTTGCCCGCATCTCCCCTCTTGAGATGTGTACTCTCTCTCTTTCTCTCCCCTCCCTCTCTCCTAAAACCTCCTCGATAAAACCTATTTTACTTCACTGCTCGTCGACTCCTGAAAATTCTTTTTCTGCGAGGAAGACAAGAACCCTAAGGAAACCCTGGGTAAGGTCTAAGACCGACTTTCCTTTCCTGCAAAGAGCAATTCCTCGCTCCAGCCTGAGTCTGTGGCTCCCGAGAAATCTCGGGTGATAGCAATCAACTCCCATACCTAGAGATCAAGCGGATGTCAGGTGTGGCTTGACGGCCACCTTGTGGGGCTGGTGGGGCTCAGGCCCACGCTGTGCAGGGGCTCATCGCAGACTTTATCAGTCCTAATCCTGCCCAGCAGGTCCTGGGTGGCAGAGGCAGCTGGGGGAGAAAGCGACCATCTCTCTCCCCTTCAGGCCTCACATAAGTCACCTGTGGGGTCCACCTGCATCAATAGGGTCAAAAGGAAATGGTACTGGCATCTGCTCAAGCAAATCAATGAATAACGGGATGTCAAGTGATCAAGTGATCAAGTTTCTTCTCCTGGATAGATTATAAATTCCTTATACACAGGGAAATGTGGGTATAAAATCCTTTGAGTACTCTGCTCTCTTTTTGCTAGATATATGTCCATGTCAAGACTATCTTCAAAAAGAAAGGGAGAATGATGTGAGGTGGTGAGAACTCCGCATTGCACATCTAAATGTCATATTGATACACCAGGGGATAAGATGGAAATGTCAGGTCACTTTAAATCTCTATTCATGGAACAGGTAGCAAATGGGATGACTTGGATAGGAGTGTGGCAACTGATAAAAAAGAAGCCCCCAGTCCGATCTCTCTCCCCCTGTCTTTCTCTCTCTCTCCCCTCAGAACATGGACTCATTCCCTGGATCAGATAGGACAACATGCCCAGACTCAGGTCCCAGTATAGGTAGGCCACACAAGGCCAGGAAGGGGCAGGTACAGGTACATGTAGGGCTCAGATGCCCTGCTAATGGTAAGGTACTGAGCACAGGAGTCTCACACAGTACACAGGGACGTGACCAGAGCCTAAGGAAATTTGGGACAGCACGACCAGAACTACTGAGGTGCAGTTGGGAGGTCAGTAATGGGTAAAGAACACAGGAATCTTGCCATGAGTATGTGGTCGTGGCTAGAGCCTGGGAAAGCATACGTGGGACAGAGCAAGCAGCACAGGGCCAAGACCAGAGCATCATTCATGGGAGGTGAGCAAACTGCATGGGACAGAACAGGGAAGTCATTCATGGGACTGGCAGCGCCTAGGACAGGACTGGTGACAACGCTCACGGGTAGAAGAGCGGCCTGGACCTCTGGGTAGGGACCTGGAACCATCAACCTTTTTCTGTACATTAACTTTCAATCTTCTGAGTTTTGTGTGCAAAGTTTTCATACAATTATCAAGAATTAACAATTATAGACCTCATTCCAGAATGGATTGAGGCTCTTTATGTTCTTGGAGCAAGCAGATGCCCTTGGGCTCTACTAGCATGAGACAGGACATATGGAGATGTTACTGGGGCCCGCTCGAGCAAATCGATGATGAGCGGTAAGACAGTGATACAGTGATCAAGAATGCACCAGCACAGGAACATTCACTTCTGCGTTAACAATATCAGACATCTGAGAAAATTCCACCAAGAGGACTTTCTCGGGGCCAGTAGCCCTGAGGGGCTTGAATGGCATGGAATAGGGGTTGAAATGAAGGAGATCGTCCAAACACTACAGCCCTGTGCTGTTGCTTTCATGGTTAAACACCTTTTTTTCTCCACACACAGGCTTTGTGCACCCCGATAACTGTGATTGGAGGAGGAAGATTATACTTATGAATAGAAGAAAGTAAAGGTGAATTACCTTGTCGGTACCAAAGGAAATATTTGTGTGTGATTAGATATATTTTGGTAAATATATCAAATTTAGTGATTTGACAGAGATTTCATTGAATCTGGATTTTGATGTTAGTATACATGAAAGTTCAGGTTGTTTTAGGTCTAATTCATTGTAGAACCCGAAATGGTATTGATTCATACTATAACCTCAGTGTAGAAGACTAACTGAAGAAAATGAAGAAGTATATTGAGTTACTGGACAGCAGGAAAGGACATAAGTACAGAGCCATTTGAAAGATTCTGTATTCCTTTATAAGATGGCTGAAGTCTATTTTATGTAATGAATCCTCCCTTGTAATGTTGGGGCCTTCTAATAACTTGTTTCTGGCAGATTAAAAAAAAGGGAAGGTCACACTAAGATTCACAAACATATAAAAGAGAATTTTGATGCTCCCAACTGTAAATGCTTGAATATATATATACATATATGTTCTCTAACCTGATTGATACGACAGTAGGTAGTACGCTTGCTTTGGATGCTACTGACCCAAGTTTGACACCGGCATCCATATAATTCCCTGAGCACTGCATAAGTGATTCCTGAGTGCAGAGCTGGAAGTAAGTCAGAACAATGCTGAATGTTACCCAAAAATATATATATATAAATTATTTATATATATGAATATATATATTTATATTTACCAGTGACAGTGTGACTAATATAGTTATATATATGCATATATATGTATATATAACTATAAATTTTATATATTGCATATACAAAACTATATGTAATGTACATATATATTTATATACACACTACATAAAAATATACACCTACACACGCACACACTTAAAGACTTTACGATTCCTCAAGCCCTAGAAACATCTATTTCTAAAATATAATACTAAAAATACAGAGAAAGATGAAATATATTATTTTACATACACCAGTGGGGATAATTACCCTTAGGCCAAATGTATTTCTCCTCTTTGATCTAATTTACCCAAGTTGGTGGAGTGAATAATTACTTTATTTTGGAAATTTTCAATTTCCATTTTATGTCTGTGTTTAATGGTTTCTTTACATTTTAATGTAACAAAAATTGAATATGCAACACTTCCTTAAATGATAAGTAAATCAATCCATGCACTTATGAATATATGTGGTATTTAAATATGATTTTAATATTAAAATTTTAGTTTCTCTTCTATCTTTTGATTTTCTTAGTTTCTTTTTTTTCCCATAGCATCTTTAAATAATCTTTACAGACAGAAAATAAATCGAGAGTTATATTTGGTGTTATCTTTTCAGTAAAAACATACTTCCTATTCTGCAGAAATTATGGTATAAAAAAGTTGGTGTCAAAGATATTTAGATTTTCTTAGAATAGCTACTATTTACCTATAACACGAATAAAATGAAAATTTTAATAATCTTTGTTGAATAAAAAATAGTCATAGTGGTCCTTAAAGGTGCAACACTTGTTTTCAGGATTAAATGGAATCTATGTTTTCTATAAATTAAAAAATAATGTTTGAGTTGGAGAGATAGTTCAGCAAACTAAGTGTTCACCTTAATTGTGGTTGGTCCCAGTTTTATCCCTAGTACTATAAGCAAAGCTAAGAGCTACCACTAAGAAAAGAATCAGGAAGGAAGAGCCTTCAAGCACTATAAGGAATGCAACACACCTACCTCGTGTCCCCCAAAACAGAAAAATAAAAGAAACAAAAAGCAATTCAGAAACTCCGCATAGCTATTTTTCTCATTACTTTTCTCAAACTGAGATCCATGCTTTCTGGTTGTTGCCCAGACTTCAGACCTTTGCTTAAGATAAGTTCAGAAATCAATACATTCAGAAAGATGAATTCAGAAATTTAATAACAGGGAAAATGTTGATTTAAAAACTGGCTAGAAAGGTCGCATTCAGAAATTATGCATCATTTTTCTCCAGAAAGTTAGGGTCAGAATATAGAATTCTAAAATATCTCCCAAGCTGTGTAGATTAACTTTTTGACTTTTATTTAAATAGAAATTTTAACAAAACAGTGTAAATAACGACTTTAATTTTAGGTTCCAGGATTCTTCTTTTTATGACAGTTGTACATATCTGAGTAAGGATAATAAAATCAAAGAACTGTCAAGTTTTGAATAGAACTGAGGGATAATTTTGCAGAACAACTTTAGCAAGTTACTAACAGTATATTGCTATAAGTTTCAAAAAAGGAACACGGAAAGACATCATTAACTCATGTATTCATCTGGAACTAGTAAACAAATAGTTCAAGGCATCAGTACTTAAATAAATACTGATTTTAAATACTGCAAAGCTTTATTAATTTAGAATTCTTAACACACCAGTAGAACTAAGTTAAATTCATCCTTTCTGAGGGGAATTGGTAGTATAAATTAGATTAAAACAATTTTCATAGATGATATATGGGTGTAATAATTATGAAATTTATAAAACGTTCAAAGTAGTTGCAAATTATGTTTCATTATAAATACCACAAATTAATGTATTTTATTTGCATTTTTAGGTTTAAAATACATTTTTATTAATTTATAAATATCTTAATTAGTCATTTAAAGTTCTCTTGATAAAAATAATGATTGTGTAGGGATAAAATCATAACCTTCTGACAACAAATGTCTTATACATCCACTCACACTTCTGCATCCACTGAGTCTTTAAGAACTAAAATAACTCAGCATATAAAATATAGATATTCTAGTTTATCACCGCAAATCTCTATTTCCAGTGCTCTAGCCAGGTTTATTCTAATTTCCCACTCACCTGATGAAAATTTCTCTGCTTTTGCCTTTTCTATCTTTTTCATCACAACTCTATACCATATTGTTTTATCTATTTTCTTCTCGATTTTAAATAAATTTCACAATTTTAAGCACTCCGTTATCCTTCTTTAAAAGTATCCATTCTCATCTTTTCTACCAGTGAATACCATGAAAGAATATCCTTGTACATATTTTGCTACTCAGGCCCATGAATATATAGCACCCAGAGAAATAAACAGAAACTCAAAAATTCACATTATTTGAGGGCCCACTCCCATATCAGTGGGCCCTCAAAACCAACAATTCTTTTCTCAATAAAAACGTGTTTCCTGCAATATCCTTGCTATTTAATAATTTAACCACCTTTCTCAGACCTTGAATCTATTTGGAACCAAGAATATTACTTCTTATTTTAGAGAAAATAAATGTCAACAAATTTGAAAATATTCCAATACCAATTCCATAAAGGTAAAAGCTGCTGTATGCTCAATTTTATATTCACCATCATATAAGAGTAACCTTAGAAATATTGATTCATTCACCCAAGATCTGGGATCTATAGCAGGAATATACTACCTCCCCAGAGACCTTTGTACATTGATTATTATCTCATTCTGCAATGTCTTCAAAAACCTAATATTTTTTTGACAATAATCTGACATATTCACAGGTGGAGAAACTGAGACAGAGAAATACCAAAAGTTATGTGTCCAGTGTGCATTAAATATGAAATGTAGATAGCATAAGCAGAGGAATTATTTTATCCCCTAATTCTTTAAACATCTTTCAGTAAAATTTTAAATAAATTCTATGAAATAATCTTCAAAATAACTCTAATTTTTTGTTATCTTTAACTTTCACATCATCCAAAATACTTAAAAACTTAACAACAACCTGGCCTTAAGCTACCTCAATTTCTGTGACAATACATGCTTGCTTTGATCCTATTGTTTTCAGTCTACTTCTGCTTTTAGAACCTTACTATACATGGAATAATTTGATCATTATGTTTGCTTCCATTTGTGTTACCATTAATATTTGTGTTTTCTAAAACAACAAAAAGTTCTGCCCTCACTAGGGCAAAGAGCCTCACTAGGGCAAAGAGGAACTTTTTTACTCCTCAAGGTGTTGTAAGGTGTTGCTGCAGTGCAAGGCTAAATCAGCAGGTGGCAGACAGGAGACAGACTTGTCTGCACTCAGGATTCTGCCCCATGGGCCCTGGATAGTTGATGGTCTGACATAGAAAAGACTGGGCCCCCTGCAATGAACCCAGAGCCACAGCAGAACCTGGCAAGCTACCCATGTTGTATTCCATTTGCCAACACTAGTAACAATAATGGCCCCCATTCCCAATGAATGGAGACGTTACTGGCTCCCTGCTCAAGCAAATTGATGAACAATGGGAAGATAAGTAATACAATTGTTTAATCATTATATTTCAAAAATATTCTTCCAATGAATGTACCTTTGCATAATTTGACTTCCTTTCTACCTCTCTGGTTACTCTTCCTTGGTTTATTTCAAATAATATTTTTCCTAAGTAATTATGCATTATTGATTATCAATAAGATTTTATTTTAATCCTTTTACCAAATAAGATAATTATGCATCATCTTGTTTGATAAGATAAAAACTGGACAAAATAAGATAAAGGCTGGATAAAAACATACTTTAATGGTGCTTCCTAAAAGTATAAGAAAAAAGTCTTTATGACCTCTTATCCACCAATTCCTCTCCATTCTCTCATACATCATGCACACATACATCAATGGCTTTAAAGTTTTCTATATTAATAATTTCTATAATAAGTACAGTAAAAATCTTTAAACTAGAAGTGACCTCTGTTTGACTATTTTGTCACGGTTCTAAAAGTGAAGAATGGCATTCTTCATGTTTGAGTTACAAATTGATAAACAGATCATGACTTCTGCCCATTTTACTTCATCAACATTCTTACTGTTATGGATGCTAAAGTTGAAATTATTGCTATTTCTAGCACATTTTTACAATTATCAGACTGTACATGTTGAAAGTAAACTAGGAGGTCTTGAATATTTTTTGCTAATTTAGTGATCTGAGGAAAGAATAATCATCTCCAATTTTATAAACAATGAAGTGAGACTTATAAATACCAATATTAGGAGTTTCAGAATTGAAGACAGCTTTTTGGGTCCTCTAATTTGCGGATATGCAAACAATAATCTCTAGCTTGCATTCCTGATTCTTTAACACTTTGGATCTACATGCATGTGTGACCATGCAATTCATAGAAATGAGTGCTATTTTTACAATATATACGTCCACATAAGGAGCAGTCTTGATTTTATGCCTCATATATCTTTTTCTTGGTTTAGTGGTAAGAAACCACAAAATAATTATGTAATGTGGTGGGCAAGGACAAGATATATAATTAGCAAAGTTCGCTGTCTAGTTCTTGGATTGGTTTGACCTAAATATAGTTTAATATTCATTGAGAGGGATTGAGATTATAGTGTAATTCTCTTAAATTAGAATTTTTACCAATTATTGTCACTCATTTTATTTTAGGGAGATGAAGATAAAAGGGAAAAGACTTATTAATTTAAAAGTATGATTATTATAAAGATTATTATAATGATATATTATTATAACATAAATAGGTATCTTAACTTGTGGTAGAAAAATCTGATATCCAAAGTACTGTCAGAAGGAATCTACCATAATCTACCATGTCTCTATTATCTCTCATGTAGTTGAACTTAGTGCCATAGTTGGTATATAGTACACATGTTCATAAAATCACAGCTGACTCATAGGCTGATTTGAACATAACCACCTCCCCCTTCCCATGTCTTTTTGAAGTAGCAGACATAACAAGAAAGCAAAATAAGAGGAATTCACTCACATTAATAGGTTAAGACAACAGTCAGCCCAGGAAGCACATCAAATACAACAAACCTATAGAAGTTACTTGAAGACTTCAAAGCAACTCCCAGTGATGGTCATGAGATCAATGGAAGAGAATTTCAGTAGAAATATAAAGAATAAGAGAGTTAGATAAAAGACTAAGCCAATGTTATATAGACACAGAACACGATGATTGTATTAAAAACATAACAGAGTCTCAACAGCAGAAAAACCCATCAAGTCATTAAATTGAAAAATAAAGAAAACTATCCCAAGAATAACATAAAGTACTAAAAAGAAATGAATAAGGGTACTGTAAACACCACCAAGACTGATATGTTTCAATCGTAAATCTCCCAGATGGAGGAAAAAGAGTAAAAAGGGAAGATGTGTGTATGTGTGCATATGTGTGTACATGTGTGTGCATGGGTGTGTGTGTGAGTGTGTGTGTGTGTGTGTGTGTAGAGAGAGAGAGAGAGAGAGAGAGAGAGAGAATTTGGCGTCACATTCAAGCTGGAATTGGGCAATCATATGAGGTTTCAAGGATGGACCCTGGGTTAGCCAGGTGCAAGGGAATTGGTTTACTCCTTGTTTTATCTCTCTGAAAGGGCAGAATTAGCTTTGAATTAAGAATAGTAGAAAATTTAAACATTGTACGACACATAGATCCAGAAATGCCAAAGTATTTCTAGCAAAGAAAAAACCCTTCAAAACACAAAAGAAGACACAGTATATTTAAGATAGCAAAATAGAAAGTTAGGGAACTAACGAGATAGTATAGGCTTTGAAAAACTTGCCTTGAACACTGCTGCCTACCTGGGTTCAATTCTTGATAACACATATGATTCCCAGAGTTCCATCAGGAGTGATCCCTGAGCCTAGAGACAGGAGTAAGCCTTAACCTTAGTTGGGTGTGGCCGTGAAAACAAATGAACACTGCTAGGGATTGCACCATGGTCAATTGCATTCAAGGTAAGCACCACACCTCAAGTACCATCTCTCGCTAGCCTGCTATTATAATTTATTATTGGGTAAATACAAATCAAAATAATGAGATATCACTTAGGGCCTATGTGAATGGCCTACAAAAAAATGGGTCAAAAGTAGTGTAAATGAGGGAGTTTATACATAGGCGTTTCCATAAACCATTGGAATGACATAAATTGGTTCGGACTCTACGGAGAAATGTGTGTAGGTTCTTATAATCTTAAAATCATTTAAAAATATAATATATAATCAAGCAATTCCATTCCTAAGTATCGGTCTAAGCAATACACACACAAAATAATTTAATAAGGTATGGGTGCATCTATGTTCTATTTACAGTCTTATTTACAGTGTCTAACATCAAAACAAACAAGTTCCCAAGAAAAGATGAGAGGATAACTTAATGCATATCTACATAGTGGAATACTACACAAGCAAAATAAAAGATAAGATCTTACCGTTTTTCTAGAAGAGCTATGTTTCCCCCCCTCCTTCGTTCACATTAATCTAAGTAACTTAAATAAAATTTTCTTTTGAAAAACAAATAGCAGCTAAGGGTTTGCCACAGATAACCAAATGGGAAAGAGCCTTGCTAACTGTAACATCAAGCAAAGAAGTTATCAGTGATAACCGTATAAAGAGCATGAAGAAATATAACCTATCTTTGATCTCAGAGCACAGAACTAAGATTATCAGGTGGGATGAGGGAGTGCCAGTTGCAGAAGGAAGGCATCCAATGGCCTGGAGATGGGAAGGTATTGATAAACTGATAGTGGATGTGGTCTATATACATATTTTTAGTAAGTGTGAAAATGCACCCTGAAACAAAGTCAAAAATACAAAATAAAAAATTAAACAGAAAGCAATCTACAAAATTAAGGTTATCCATCATCTTAACCAATATGATCTGTTTGGGATAGCTATTGAAAATAAATTCCCAGGGCCATAGCTATAGTACAGTGGGTAAGGCATTTGCCTTGCACGCAGTTCACCTGGCTTTGATCCCTGGCATCCCATATGGTCCCCCAAGCACTGCCAGGAGTATTCCTGAGTGCAGAACCAGGAGTAACCCTTGAGCATGACCGATTGTGACCCAAAAAGGAAAAGAAAGAAAATAAATTTCAAGTTATTTCCTGAAAAGGTAAATGCACTTTGTGAACGAATACCAACAATATTTCTATTAGAAAACTGAGTGATAACTCCTAACTATTTTGATTTTATCTGATGTCTTTGGAGGATTGTGTACTTCATTGGTCCTTCCAATGAGAAGAAATTTACTTCACATGTAATAAGGATCAATGCCCTACAAATAATTCCCTAAAAGTTTGTCATAGAGAAGGAGAAAATTTTACTCTTAATAATGCTAGCAGAGGCATATGTTTTGTTAAATATATAGGCATATTATCAAGACAACAGCTATAAGAAAACATGGGACTAGTCTTCCTGTGATATTTTTATTTTGCTTTCACAGTAAACTGAAGAGTTGATAGTCCCCTTTCTTGTAATTTGTGGTCTACATAAAGGGAAGGATAGCCCTACCTATCATTTCTCTAAATGTGCTGTCTCCTAAAATAAGTATGGCAGAGCAATCTGGATATTTTCAAGTTTAAGACATATCCTTAATTATAAAAACTCCTTTGCTATTAACAAAACATGGAAATACAACAAAGAAGAGGAGATGAGAATGAATCACAGAACTTCTTTTGAAATTCTGCATATTATAAGACTAACCAAGCAGATGTACATAAAGTTTGCCAAATTATTTTACAACAATATTATAAAATATTTTTTCTCAATGAAAAAGCGTATGGCTATCAACCTAAGAAAATCCTGTTGGAACATGTGCTCAAACCTTTCTTCAGAAACTACTTAATATATCGATAATTACTTATGAGTCTATTCAATGTCTGGTTTTGAAATGCTTTCTCTGTAATTCACAAAAAGCACAAGATTGCCAGATGGCAATGCATAAGACAAGAATAATTTAACGCATTTACTTAACAAAGTACTGTAACTTGGCTTAGTGTGAGAGGAGAAATTTATTTTTAGGGCGTCAGCCTTCACAACTAAATGTACATAGGCATGCATACATACATACATAGATATGTGTGTTATAAATATATTAAAGGGATTTTAACGATTCCATACATGTTTGGTTAGTGCATTGTGGTATCAGCTGAACTTAATGAACACAGATAGTAGAGAATATTCTTAATGGTACCTTTAGCTATTAAAACATAGAGTGAAGTTTAACAAAGTAGAATGAGAAGCATTTCCATGAAGATCTTTACCCTAAAAATTAGATATGACTGTAACCCAAAGACGAGATAGTAAAGAAAGGAAGAAAAACATTCACAGTTCTCTACCAAAGTTATATGCCCGATATATATATATATATATATATATATATATATATATGTATATGTAAAGAACTGTGAATGTTTTTAGGGTAAAGATCTTCATGGAAATGCTTCTAATTCTACTTCGTTTGCCATTAAAAAATTTTTAAAAAGCATTATAATTTTTAAAAAGCATTTAAAAATTATACATACATATTATATATATGTATATATGTAATATGTATGTATAATTTTAAAAATTATACATACATATATACATATATACATACATATATACACATATATGTGTATATACATATATGTGTATATATATGTATGTATAATTTTTAAATGCTTTAAAGGTGGGAAATGCTTAAGTAATAATCATTTCCCTCTGCACATGTTAGCCAAATTTTAAATTGAATTGTAATATGACCATATCTATGTAACTATAGTTGAAAGCAAGAAAATGTCTTTAAAGTGACCCAATCTTCGACATGTTTCTAAATTTGTTTTCTAACTGCTTATTTTCATAAAAAATAATTCTCAAAATGTTAACTTTTCATAAGTGATTTTCCATAGAAATTGGATTTTATTTTAGCCTTTCTTATACACCCAGCAGTCCATAAGTGTTAATTCCTGGCTTTGTTCTCAGAAATCACTTTGGCAGTGCTTTGAGGATCATATGTGGTGCCAGGGATCAAACCTGAGTCAGCCACACTGTAGTATCTCTGGCCCCCAAAGTTGCATTTCATCTCTGGAAAAAGTCACTGATCACTTGATAACTTGATCACTTGAATCCCATTATTCATCGATTTGCTCGAGTGGGCGCCAGTAACATTTCCATTTGACCCTATCACGTGCCAATGTAGCCCAATGGCACCTGGTTCATTCAGGAATATCAAGATCCTCAAACCGTTCCTTCAGAGTCTTCACAAGGAAGTCTGACCATCTTGTAGGTGGGCGGCACCGTGATCTTTTGCCATCCTGTGGGATCTAGTCGGTAACAGCTCTAGTCCAGCGGTCATCTCCAAATCGAATTACATGTCCAGCCCATCTGATTTTCCATGCCTTGGCAAACGAGACAGCGTCCCTGATTCTGGAATAGCGAAAGAGGTCAGAACTCCGGATTCCTTCTCTCACTTGAGTGAGGCGTGATATTCCAAGCATAGCTCTTTCGATTCCTCTCTGGAAGACCCGAATAGCATTCTCATCCTGCTTTCATAGGGCCCAGGTCTCTGAGGCATATGTTAATGCAGGGAGAATGGTGGAGTCAACGAGTTGTACTCGGAGTCAGAGGTTCTTTGTCCTTTTAGCTATTTCTTCTATGCCTTTGAAGGCATTCCATTCCGCTCTCTTCCTCCTGCGCAGCTCAGGTTTTAGGTCATTCATCATGTTGACTTCTTGACCTAGGTACACATAACTGCTGCATTCAGAGATGTCTGTTCCATTTAGAGTGAATGGGATCTCTGGAACTAGTTCATTTTTCATAAACATAGTTTTCTTTTAGATTCAGCTGTAGACCTATCTTTCCACATTCTCGGTCAAAGTCAGCCAGCATTTGTGCCCCTTGGCTAATGTTTGGTCCTATAAGAACAATGTCATAAGCGAAGCGGAGGTGGTGTAGTTGCCGACCATCTATCTTCACTCCCATTCCTTCCCATTCTAATTGTCACATGATGTTCTCGAGGGTGGCACTGATGAGTTTTGGTGAAATGGTATCACCCTGCCGAACCCCTCTTTTGACATCAATGATCACTTCTTCTTTTTCTCTGGAAAAAGTCACTGATATAATTTAAAAACAGAAAACCTAAAGTCATCTCCCTTGCATTTCATGGCATGTATGTAAATCTACTTTATTTATTGCCAATTTCTTCAATTGTCTTAACACTACAGCTATTTGTTGAACTTAATTCTTTCCAAACCATGCCAAACTATCTCCTCACTGCAAAGTCTCTCTGTTCCTAGTAAAGTATTTTAGAAGAAAAGGGAAGAGGAAGAGGAAGTAGAGGAGGAGGAGGAGGAGGAGGAGAAGGAGGAGGAAGTAGAGAAGCAGAAGGAGGAGTCTACAGTAGCAGCAGCAGCAGCTTATTGTGTGCTAGAGTAAACTTCAAAGCCATCTATTATTTTCAAGATTACTTTCTCTTCCTAAGATATTTGGCCTGGAGAAATAGTACAGTGGGTGGCATATTTACCTTGTGCATGGCTGACCTGTGTTCAATGCTCAGCATCCTGTATGGATGGTTCCATGAGCATTGCAAGAATATGTCCTGAGCACAGAACTTTGAGTCACCCTTTAGCATAGTTGGGGGTGGTCCAAATTCACCACATTAAAAGAGAGAGAGAGAGAGATTTTATCACTTTGACAGAAGACAGAAGCTAGTCTGAAGTTCCATGTAATTTCCTCCATTGAACACTTTATAATTCAATGCTACCTTACTTTGTACGCTAGTATATATTCATAATTATTGTGGGATCCTCAGTTATTATCAAGCATCTAAAAGGCAAATACATTTCTCAATATAAAACTTGGAGATTCAAGGACCAAAATAAATCCTTATTTACTGAACTAATGACTCCATAATCACTGAATTCAAAGTTGGGATTGACCTAGCCAAGAGATTTTAAAATATTGATGACGATATTTCTATACTCTAAGAAACCTCAGAAGTTATGTTTCTTTTAACATTTTATGGATGAAATGAGAGTTCAGCTACCTGCTTAACTACACTTAAATCCCTAGGCTTCTGGAATCACAATAGAAAAACAAATCATCGCATTGACATCTACTCAGCATTGGAAGTCACACTGCCAATCTGTCATGAAACTGTAAGTAATAGATAAATTCTATCTGTAGTTTCAAAGAAACTTGTATCTCCTGTGCCCAATTCATTTATTTGAAAGTTAAGTAACCTCTGTGTTTTCTATACTCTTTCTGGTTTGTTGACTGCTGTTTCTAGAATTGATTAGACTCCATTTGTTTACATAATATTAAAGAGAATTTCAGGCACCAATGTTTCAAGTTGCCAACAAAAAACACATTGTTTTCAGTTTTTTAAAACATAATTAATCTGTAGAGTTCTGTGCTGGGTTAACTCAATTGATTTCTTTTTCTTCCCCCTCCCTGCTTTGTCACTTGACAGCTTGAAAGTAGGCCTGGAAATCTTATTTGCATTCATGTAGCAAGGCTGGAGAATAAACCAGGCAAACGTGTCTATTTGTGTACTTCAATATATGACTGCAGTTGCTTCAATCAAGTCTTATTTTCAGTATCATGGCCAACAAAAAGCATTAAATGGGTTTTCTCTGACATGAGTGATAAGCTGTATAATGTATTTTTTTAAAGTACTTTTTATCCTCCTGACACTTAAGGAGGAAATTAAAAACAGAAACAAGTGTACAATCTCACTAGAAATTCACAAAGCTACCTTAATATTTGAACTCTTTCTCCTTCTTTTCTAACATGTTAGGCATATCTTCATTATATTGTAGGTGGTGCATGATTATGTTTAAGATTTTGCAGTTTATTTCAGGAGAAATTATTTAAAATATTTATGTCACATTTGGGGGACTACATTCTCAGCCTAAGATTGTCATTTCACTCACTTGAGGATTAATAATGGTATTGGCTTCAGAGAATAAACAATTCTTTTAAGTCTGTATTTTTCATGCATTAGCAATACTTGACCATAAGCCTCCCTGTGTATTTTTCTAATTCTCTGTCCATGAAAATAGTGGATATATTTTTATTCAAATGCTGTCTTTCACAATAATCCCCTTCTGAAGGTCTAAACACTTATCTGACCCCAATTATTTTTCTGACTGTAAACTCATGCCTTCATCTGGTGTATGAAAATGTGTATGAGGGTATATGTGTTTATGTTTGTGTGTGAGATTTGTATGTTATAGATGTAGAAGAGAGAAAATCACTTTCCTTGTGTTCTGCATAATGCTATGACATAGTGTTAATGACAGAATGGTGTTCTCTGTCATTCCAGTCAACACATTCTTCTTTTCACAACCTAATCTCCTTCATCTGAAAGCTAAATATATTTTTAGCCAACACACTGGGACCATGTCATTGATTTATGAATATAAGGTGGAGGACTTCATGAATTTTTTTCCTGACCTCCATCTGTCATTTCCACAGTCAAATCTATTTTAAGAAATATAAAACAAATTGTCCTAATGGGGCACATTATCACCTTGATATATCACACAGGAAGAAATCCTTTTACTTCTTATCACATGTACTAATAGAAAATTAGCTTTACACTTCCCTAAGCAGACTTTATCTCTACTCTTTATATTTCATACTGATGTAACATACATTACTCAAAAAGTCAACTAACTCTGAATACTCTGACAAGATATTGAAGTGAGTTCCTTCAGCCTCTTGATGAGAAGTATAGACCAAATAGAAATAGTTGTTCCTGCATCTAAGAATTCCACTAAATTAATCCTCACTCAGCCTACCTGACAGATCATTAGAGTGACTAACTGCTCCTTTGCTACATATGAGTTCACATTCTAGCAACAATATCACTATGTCTTTGACAGGAATCGCATGGTATGTCTCAAATTTATTCCAAAATAACAACTACAAAGAAAAAAGAGACAAATATGGGAAACAAAAAGGAGGAAGGAAAGCAAAGGAAAGGATGAGGGAAAGAAAAGATGAAGAGAAGGGAAGGGAAGAAAAAGAAGGGAAGGGATAGGAAGGGGAGGGAAGCAAAGAGGAATTTCATTATTAATTGTTAGGAACATGAAAATCCAAACTACAAGTTAACACTCATACACTCTAAGCATGAACTGCCATGAAATTGCATGCAATGGTGAAGATGTTGAAAGCTAGAAGGTTTTGTGCATTCTTGAATTGAATGTAAGATATTGCAGCCACTATGAAACACAATATTAAAATTTCTACAATCACTATAAATGTAATTACCATATGATACAGTAGTGCCAGTTCTAGTATACACCTATAGAGATGAAAGTATAGTCACACTGGCACATATTCAAAAGAGCAAAAACAACAAGTGCTGGCATGGATGTAGGAAAAAGGGGACACTTATCCATTGTTGGTGGAATGCCGGCTGGTGCAGTCTTTCTGGAAAACAATATAGACATTCCTCCAAAGACTAGAAATTGAACTACCATTTGACCCAGACATACCACTCCTGGGAATATACTCTGGGAGTCAAAAATATGCAGCGGAAACACCGATCACGATCACGATCACGATCTTCCCGTTAATCATCTATTTGCTAGAGCGGGCACCAGTAATATCTCCATATGTCCTGTCTCATGCCAGTAGAGCAAAGGGCATCGGCTTGCTACAGGAACATAAAGAGCCTAAAAACCATTATATTAGGTCATGGGAATGACCTAATATAATTGTTACTGGCATTTGGCATGTCAAATACAACACGAGCAGCTTGCTAGGCTTGCCGTGCAGGAGGCATATTCTTTAAACACCTCCAAATAAAGCATTTATTGATGAACCGCTGGCCTCTTGCGCCGCGTGAGCCGGGCTGTGATGGTCTGGTCGGCTGGGTGGAGTTCTGAAGAGAGGAAAGTCCGGATGTGGAAAATGGCGGCACCCATGGAGTGGGTGGGGGGGTCGTCTGGCTTGTTGTGAGGTTCTGCCAGGTTGGTGAGCCAAGGCTAGAACCCACCATGCCTCCCGACTTCCTCATGAACGGCTGGGCACAGGGAGAGCAAGGAACCACTCTGCCCCATGTCTAAGAGTCTCTGGACCAGCATACCTGGGCCGGATTGAGGAAGAAACGGCTGCAGGGTGGGTGTCGATGATCCGGGCTGCTCACATCAGGGAACTTGATGGGATAGTAAACAACTTGGCACTTAGGTCTGATGAGACTTTCCAGATCTTTGGGTCTGTGATCAGGAATCAGCTTCATAAATTTTGCAATAGAAGTGAGAAATGACTCCATATTAAACACTGAGTTGAATATCACCACATCAGCCACCAGGCATGAGAGAATTTGGTTGTATCCATATTGAAAATCCCTCTCCTGACATTTCTTGACAGGATATATCAATTGGTTCTCGTGGAAGTACAGGATCTTTTCAATTTCCCAAGGTCAGGCCGAAGAGCAGCCAGTTCAGTCAGGTTAAGCACTGAGCTTGCAAAGAGGATCCTATAACGTCTGCTGACAGGAATATTCTGAGAGAAGTACAGCCCTGAAGTCCGCGCTCTCCAATGCCATTTCTTTGCAGGAAGGGTGTAAAGGACACAGTCTTCAAACTCTTCTTTGAGCAGGTCCACCAGCTGTTTGTGTGACCCTCCATAGAATGCTTCGATGATGAGAATACTCATTGTTGTTTCTTTCAAGCCAATGAGGAAAGGCTTTATCTGATGATCCAAATATACTGATGTCTCTTAACAGATGGTAGATCGGTTAATGCAGATCTACCTCCTCCTCCTCCTTATGTTCATAGAAGCACTATTCACAAGAGCCAGAATCTGGAAACAACCAGAGTGCCCTAGAATCGATGACTGGATAAAGAAGCTTTGGTACATCTACACAATGGAATACTATTCAGCTGTTAGGAAAAATGAAGTTATGAAATTTGCCTATAAATGGATGGACATGGAGATTATGTTGCGTGAAATTATTTAAAAGGAGAGAGACAGATACAGAATGACTGCATTTATTTGCATGACATAAATACATATGTACATATTATGATACCAATATCCAAGGTCAAGTAAAACATGACCTTGTATCAGGAGGTCTTGTCAAAGGTGGAAATTATCACAAACGTGTGGGAGTCAGAGGCTAGGTAAGACAGAAAATGGAACAGTGTGCTAACAATTGTCGAGGGTACTAATGCCAACCTAGAACTGAGCATTAAACAGGCAAAAAGTATTTTCACATCAAGGGTATGACATGATAATAATACATGACAACCCTTTAATGTATGTTCTGTAATCCATAGTCTGGAAGGAAGGAAAAGAGAAAGAGAGAGAAAGGGGAAAAATAAAGAACCTGCCATGGAGGCAGGCTGGGGAGGGGGGGGGATCCGGGGATGTTGGTGGTGGGAGATGGGCACTGGTGGAGGGATGGGTGCTGGAACACTGCATGACCAAAACCCAAATATGAACTTTTTAATTGTATATCTGTGTAATTGTATATCTCACAGTGGTATAATAAAATACTAAAAAAAAAGTTGTTTTCAACACCAAGTAAAAAATATCATGAAGATCAAGGGATATACAGACAACTTTTTTTTTTTGTCATACTCCGCCATGATCCTGACTTATTCCTGGTTCTGCACCCAGGACTCACTCCTGGAGTTGCTCTGGGGGCCGATGGGGTGCTGAGGATGGGACTGAACCCAAGTCAGTCACATGCAAGGCATGCGCCTTACACACTGTACTATTTCTCCAGTCCCAGAAATATGCAAAACTTTGAAAAATGTCATTGTTTTCTCGGATGTGTTTGTGTTTTACCTTCCGTATGTGTGAATCACTGCCCACTTACCCGTCCAACCTGTTCTTTTGCTACTTTCCTTCTAATTTAAAAAATAAAAATTTTCTCTCTTTTCAAAAACAAAAGAAAGTATAGTCTCAGGAAATATTTGTATATCTATCCTAATAACAGCATTATTCATAAGAATTAAAATGTAGAACAACCCAATCATCCATTAATGAATAAATAAATAAACTTTGTATACAGAAGGAATATTATTGATCACTGTCTTCACTGTCTTCCCGCTTATCATCGATTTGCTCGAGCAGGCCCCAGTAACATCTCCATATGTCCTGTCTCATGATAGTAGAGCCCAAGGCATCTGCTTGCTCCAGGAACATAAAGAGCCTCAATCCATTCAAATGAGGTCTATAATTGTTACTGGTATTTGGCATATATATCAAATACAACACGGGTAGCTTGCCAGGCTCTGCCATGCAGGTAGCATACTCTTGTAGGCTTCTCTAAGTCCAGCATTTATTGATGAACCGTGCGGCCGCTGATAGGCTGGTCTGCTGGGTGAAGGTCTGACGAGAGAGAAGTCCGGATATGGAAAATGGAGGCCCTCATGGAGTGGGGGGTCGTCTGGCTTGTTGTGAGGCTCTGCTGGGGTGGTGGGCCAGGGCTAGAACCCATCATCCCTCCCCGGGGCCTCGTGAGCAGCTGGTCACAGGGAGAGCCAGTAGCAGCTCTGCCCCATGTCTGCGAGTCCATATTATTGATACAAAGGGAATATTATTGAGTTTTATGATGCTACCCGCACGGCAGAGCCTGGCAAGCTACCCGTGTCGTATTCGATATGCCAAAAAACCAGTAACAATTATAGACCTCATTCCCATGAACTGATGGAATGGTTTGAGGCTCTTTATGTTCCTGGAGGAAGCAGGTGCCCTTGGGCTCTACTAGCATGAGACAGGACATATGGAGATGTTACTGGTGTCTGCTCAAGCAATCCGATGATGAACAGGAAGACAGTGATACAGTGATACAGTGATGAAATAAAAAATAGAATAAATGGGGAAATTTTACGGACATTAAATTAATTGGAATATGCCAGACAAACAAATACAATATAATTCCTCTTTTATAAAATAATTAAAATAGTCTAGACCATAATGACATTAAAGTTATGGTGTTTTACAAAAACTTATGGGAAAGTAGAAAATGGGAAATTATTGGTTAAAGCATATAGAGGTGCAAATTTAGAAACAAAAATAGTTCAAGAGATAGGAAATGGAAAT
The DNA here is from genome assembly GCA_021461705.1 of Cryptotis parvus. Taxonomy (NCBI): domain Eukaryota; kingdom Metazoa; phylum Chordata; class Mammalia; order Eulipotyphla; family Soricidae; genus Cryptotis; species Cryptotis parvus. The sequence continues at coordinate 73,512 of JAJIBD010005807.1, forward strand.
AGTAATACACTTTATCTGTTTTTACTACAACTAAACAATGCACTTAACACTGGTTAAAATGATAAATAATACAGTAGTATATTTTTTATCTGCTGTCTTGAGGGCCAGACATAGTGATGCTCAGAAATTAGTGCTGGTTCTCTCCTGGCAGTTCTATGGGACCCATGAAGAGTACAGGGAACTAAACCTGGTCAGTAGCATGCAAAGCCTTACTTTCTGTTTTCTGGTTACATGTAGCAGTATTTAAACCATGGTGTAAAGGGGGAGGGAACATCAGTTATTTAGAAACATTTATAATTATGCCCAAAATAGAAAATTTGATGCATATTTGGATAAAATTCCATGTTATAACAGCTGCTTTTCACTGTTGATAGATACTATATTTTTCTCTAGACATTAAAATCAACTTTTATTCACTAAATTAACAATTAATTCTGTCCGCGATACAACAAATATGAAGCCAATGAACCAATGTTCACATGACATGGGGATAACTCAAGGAATAGGCATTTTAGGTAAATCCATAGAATCCATTCAATCTTAGATTGGCATGTTTCTATGGCTGGAGGGAGTGAGTTGTTGGGTAAGACCAATTAATTTTAAGAAATTTTACTTTGAAGCTGTAGAAATATTTTACAAATACATAAACTGTTGATTTTATTCGTGCACAACATCGTGCATGAATGAAAGGCCACTTAACAGCTCATTGTAAAACAATTTTACATTCTGTGACTTTCTCATCAATAAACTCTTATTCTAAAAGTAATATTGTATCCTGAAAGAATACAACAATAGAGATTAGTTTAACCTCTAAGTTCCTGAAATATAGATGAGTGATGGTGCCTCTCAATCTTTATATAATTAATAGTCTGGGCTCTTCAAAAACTGAATGGGTAGTGGACAATGACTGTATTTTGTGACAGATTTAATCAAGTTGTAGCCTTAGTTAGTTGCAGCTGCCACAGTCAATGTGTTCATATTCGTAAAAAATATTTATAAGGTTTCAGATACATGATATGCAGCCACTGATTTAGCTAAATATATTCTTTTCCATTCAATCTAGAAAATAAGTTGTGAAATAGATTGCATTCATATAATAAAGACATTTGTGATTATATCTCAGACCCTGAGAGACAGACATGGGGCAGAGCTGCTACTGGCTCTCACTGTGCCCAGCCACTCATGAGGCACCCGGGAGGGATGGCAGGTTCTAATCCTGGCCCGCCACCCCAGCAGAGCCTCACAACAAGCCAGACCACCCCCACTCCATGATGACCTCCATTTTCCACATCCGGACTTCTCCCTCATCAGAACTCCACCCAGCAGACCAGCCTATCACAGCCAGGGTCATGGAGATCCACCCTGCTGCAGTCTTTTTTTTAATCCGGCCCAGGTATGCTGATCCAGAGACAGACATGGGGCAGAGCTGCTACTGGCTCTCACTGTGCCCACTCCACTCATGAGGCGCCTGGGAGGAATGGCAGGTTCTAGCCCTGGCCCGCCACCCAGGCAGAGCCTCACAACAAGCCAGATGACCCCCCCCCCCCCACCTCCATGAGGACCTCCATTTTCCACATCTGGACTTCCCCTCATCAGAACTCCACCCAGCAGACCAGCCTATCACAGCCCGGATTGCGCAGCCACAAATGGTCATGCAGTTCATCAATAAATGCTGGATTTTGAGATGACTACAAGAGTATGCTACCTGCACGGCAGAGCCTGGCAAGCTAACCGTGTCGTATTTTTTTTTATTTGAAAGATGCTCATGTAGAGTTTGGGTTCTATAGTGTTCCATCAAGCACCCTCCACCCAAACCCATTTCCCATCACCAATGTCCCCACCTCCCTCCCCCTCCCGCACCTCAACCACTTGGGGGTTCTGAATGTCATTTCTTTCCTCTTTATATCTCCTTCCCACCAAACTTTCCTGCTCTTCGTGGAATGCAGTGCATTAAAAGACATTACTGATTCACTATTTTAGTGGATCTGCACGCGCAAGGCGGCCGCGCGACCTGTGCTCAAACTGGTTTTGCTCTGTTCAACTGGTCGTGAGGCAGTTTCCCAGCGTCGGACAGCGAAAATGGTGGCTAGTGTGATGGGTGAGTCTCATCCGGCTTCTTCTGGGACCCCCAGAGGCGACGGGCCCACTCCCAAAGCCCATCTGCCCTCCTCGGGGTTCCATGGTCAGCTAAGGCCGGCGCGACCCGAAGTTTCAGCCTCCCCAGCCACTTGTGAGCCTCTGGGTGCTGCAACCCGTGTCGTATTTGATATGCCAGATACCAGTAACAATTATAGACCTCATTCCCATGACTTGATGGAATGGTTTGAGGCTCTTTATGTTCCTGGAGCAAACAGGTGCCCTTGGGCTCTACTTGCATGAGATAGGTCATATGGAGATATTACTGGTGTCCGCTCGAGCAAATTGATGATGAATGGGAAGACAGTAAAACAGTGACAGCGATCTCAGACCCATGTCATATCATCTGTAGTCCATTATAATATAGTCCCCAGTGATCTGGAGTACCTAGACACCTCACCTACTCCAGTACACCTATGGCTTCATAGAGAGCTGCAAGATGAGAAAGACATAACTATTATTCTGAAGGCCTCTGGAGGAGGGTACTGGGGATTATTCCTTCAAAGATTCAGGAGTAAGTAGTTTTTCATGTGAATCTTGGGAGAGCTAGAGGTTAGTAGAGTATCATGATACTTTTTCAAAATAAAAAGACAAATTGCTGCCTCACATCTTCACAAAAATAAAACACAGTGTCTCATAGACCCCTTTGTCTATAGGTGACATTTACACCTGATAATAATTTTAGGGGACATGAGAATTTTTTGGTTCCCTGGAGTTAGAAGGTACACTGAAGAAGACTAAAGGCACCATGTAATCAGTGCTTCCATGTGGATCCCTCAGCCAAGCAAAACTATAATGTTGCATGTGTCAACAATGAAGAAAGATGATATGTGCTGCTCATGACAAACTAGTAAGAGAATCACAGGACAAAGTCTTGCAATTCTGAGTCAAGTTCGTCTAACACCCCTTTAAGCACTAAGTTTTGCTAGAAACAGAAAACATGGATATGATATAGAAAGTGACAAAGTCATGAGAATGTGGTATTTGAGCTGTATTATTCCTGGTCCACCAAGGTATAAATGCTAGTTGTTCTTTATACAATTAAATATATTCCATATTCTATGTCACCTTTAGAGTTGTACCAGTGTCCCTAATTAACTTGTACCTAAGGTCATCATATGAATGTTACTCAGCAACAGAATAAAAAGGAAAGGATCTAATGGGCCTATATTATTAATAGTCCATTGTAGATGTTGGTGAAAGCTTAAAAAAAGTAATGACTGAAGAGATACATTCTAGAGATACTACAAAAGATATTTGAGAGTGATAATCTTACAGATGTGTAGTTTATGAAAAGCTGATCTTCATATTTTCTATGGAGGGAGAAATGGGCCACAATGGCACATCAATGACTTAGAAAGAAGAAGGAAAGGAACTGGAAGACTGAAGGAGTGAGCACAAAAATCAGAATTCTGGGTTCCATGTTAACTCCTATTAGAATGAACACTCATGGAGGGGGGCACTTAATATACAAGGAAACAATGGCATTTAGCCAGTTATCTTTGTCATTAGACAGCCCACAACTGGTGCAATAAGCACCTGAATGGAGTGGCCATATTGACAGAGCCAGCCAATGGGTCCTACAGCACAGATTTACACTTACTAAGGGAGCTAATGGCATCTTTGCATTTCATATTTATTATCAGCAAAGACAATCACTGAACATCCAATATGGAACTACCCCCTCAAGGAGACCAACAAACAACTGGGTGGCAAATTACCTACACTGAGTCTTAGGTATCTGATAAAATCATCTGTTCATTTTCACAAGGATAATAAATTGTGATTATGGCTATTCACATCAGCACAGTCCCATGCTTTGAAGGTTCACAGGTTATTTGAGATTTAGTCAAGTATTTTTAGATATTTATCATCTTAAAATTAGTGACCTATACAAAATAAAAATAGTGATAGCCCAGTGGGTATGGCATTTGCCTTGTACGTAGCTGGCCCTGCTGGCCTGGGTTTGATCCCCAGAATCCCATATGGTCCCGAGCACGGCCGGGAGTAATTCCTGAGTGCAGAGCCAGGAGCATAGCCGGGTGTGACCCAAAAAAGCATAAAAAATAAAATAAAATAAAAATAAAAAAGATTTTAATTGTGGATCCATGTTTATGCTATTCACTGCATCATATACTGTCCTCCAGCTGCTATGTGGGGTCATGTGATTGAAAGTGGGAGTCACCAAAAACATTGACAACCGAAAGCAGTTTCTAAATCTAGAGATTCAAGTAGAAAATGTTTTTAGAAGCCTGAACTATGCCATAATTAAAGTTTGTAACTCTTAAGGACAGAAGAATGATCCCCTAAATGTGCAACGGAAGCTTAACAGAAAGCAAACCTACTAAACATGAGGAGAGTGTGGAAAAGATGAAGCTCAACTACAGTATGAAATCATCCACAGTAACGGGATTTATTCACCCTGTTAACTTCCACTAGTTTTCTCTTAGGGAGATGCAGAGCAACTATTCTTCTCTCAGCTGTGGAAAATGAGCAGATAGAATCAGTTCCAGGGAGGAGTGTGATAGCCATATGTGCCCCACTAACCTCTAATCATATAGAGTATGAAAGGTAAGAGCTGTCTCAAGATCATGGTCCATTTCTTTCTTTCTTTTTCTTGCATTGTGGAACTAGAGCCACACTTGGCTGTGCTCACGCTTACTTACAGATGGATCTGTGCTCAAAAATTATCCTCCTAGGAGACCAGATGTGGTATCAGGGATTATACCAGAATCGAATCGATAGCCTGCAAGAATAGAGCCTTATACTCTACTACGGCTGGGCCCCACACTTGCTTTCTGTGCTGTATCACGATCTCACTCCCTGATAGAAGGTTTCTAACCAGTGAGGAATGGTTGTGTCCAAGATGCTAAGTCTCTTTGTATACTGAATATAAAACTACAAAGTAATATCAATATTCAGAAAAGTATGATATACCCAGGCATTTAACAGAAATGTGAACACTAACTAGGAAAAAGTATTAAATTCACAAGAGTCAAGTTATTCACACAGATTTAACACTTTGCTTGTTTACAATGACCAGACTGATAGATAACCACATAATTATTGAGGAAGAAGAGGAACCAATGGAGTAATTAACTGATAATTCCAAATGCTGGTGAGGGTCTGAGGAGACTTGAATTCATCTAGATGGTGGTATAAATCATACCAATTATTTAGAAAAGCACACGGCAAGGTCTACCAGACAGGTCTCTAACTCCTTAAAACTAGTTATTTAAAAACCTTCATGTGAGTATGAAGGAAACAAATCTAAACATCTCAAATAGAAAACAATTTGTAATGAGTGTGAGAGCATCTGTGAATTCCAGACAGGCTAATAGAACAAGTTCCATGCAGGGCCTTGGCAGAAAGCTCGTGCTGACCCATCAGAAGGCCACTATCCCTTGCATGGATAGAACAGTGGGATCTTATAACAGGAAAGCAATGCCAGGACCAGGGAGTTGTCAAATTATCATGGTCAGGGCCACAGCACATTTTCAAGTTTACTGGCAAGAAATGCCACTAGCTTCCTGCATCATTACTGTGTCCCACAGTAATGATGGGACGCAGTATTCCAGAAATGTCTGCTGCTGGAATAAAATAAGGAAATTGAGCAGAAGCCGATATCTGCTTACCTTGGAGTCATGCAGGCTTCACTTCACTTTTTCCTTTCCAAGTTTCTGTGTAAACGCCTGATTGGTAAAAGCAAGTTGAATTTAATGATTGTGGGTTGAAGGGAGTTTCTAACCGTCCAGGTTATGTGATATAGTTGGGCAAATAACGAGCAATTCCCAGATGATGTGATAAAGTTGGGCAAATAAGGAGAAATTTGATATAAAATTTGAGCCTGATTCTCTGCTAAGCTACCACATTCAGCAATTTAACTTCCAAGCACAGAACCTGATGTACCATTTATCCATAGGAAAAGCATTGGTTTGGTATTTCTGGTGGCTGTTGTTCTCTTTGAGCTTCATATTCATTATAGGATATTAAGCATCACTGTTTTCTGGTACTAAATGCCAGTTGTAGCCTCACAGATCATGAGGAACAAGAAATATAAGCACAGCACATATATTTCAAATCACCCAAAATGGGGTGATCTAAGATAGTCCCTTGAAGTATTTCCATAATATTTGCCCACAGATGTTCATAGTAGAAATAAAAGTTATATCACAAAAATTGAGGCAGATGTTCATAGTAGAAATCTGAGTTATAACAGAAGAAATATGGAGTTGAAATGACCATCCCATGATATGGTCATTTCATCTGATGGTAGAAGGGAGAGCAGAAACGTTTAGTCATATAATTTGATGCAATGAAAACAAATGAACCATCCACATATTATATTGATAGAAATAATTCTCAAACAGATATTTTATGGAGAAATACATCCTCACATTGTAAAGAGTTGCTATGGATTTCAACACATATGAATATTACAGTCATGGCTTCAGGGATTTGTCAAAAACATTAGCCTCTGGAACCAGGATGGATCTGAACCTCTGGGATAAGAAAAGGCTCATACACTATGTTCATTTCTTTTGGTACATATCTGTTGACCTGAAATGACTTGAGTTTAGGCCCTAACAACACTGCCTTACGGAGAGGATGAGAATACTCTGGCAGTACCACACTGGAAAATTGATGGGACTGTTGAGATATGACAAGCCCTTGGGCTCTGGCTGCCTCTTAACCTATGTCATTCTCCATAGGGAACGAGTCTGAAGATCAATCATTGTGAATATCTCTATTATGAAGGACAAACAATGTTCTCCTTGGTCTCACACCTTATTGTGAAAAATAAGCTTTTCCTTAAAGGAGCTGTGCTTCCAGACCGCAGTCACTTGCCTTATGCAACTGATTTCGGTTCAATCTCTGGGAATCTCTGGTACCACATATCGCCCCCCAGTCCCACTAGGACAGTTACCTCTATACAGAGACATCGCAAAGCCAGATGTAAACCCCCCATTCTGCCACCCAAAGAGCCATCCGGTGATAAACCCAATCTTCAGATCGTCCCAAATATACGCAGTTTTCTCTCAGACTCTAAAAAAAAAAACTTTAGTATTCATAACCAAATCAGAGTGAAAATAGGATGTATTGCAAATATTCTGCTTTAAAAAAAACCCATAAAAGTCACTCTCGATTCGGTCAAGGCTGTTTCAAGACAATAATAAATACGGATAATAAAATAAGGAAATAAAGTGAAGGAGGGAGATGCCCGAGGGAAGCAAAGTGGGAGAGAAACCAGAACAGCAGGTACCAGAACAGCAGGTTGCAGAAAAGCAACCACGTATCTTTCTGCAAGAAAAGCAGAGAAACCAGGCTGCCTTACTTGTATTTTCCCTTGGTATCCCAGACATCCTTTCTGGGAACTTGAGTAGCTGCTTCTCTCTTTGGAAGGATTATTTCTCTCCTTGCCCTCTGGCATAGTTTGAGATTGTTTTGCTCCACTTTGTACACTGTGTCTCTCCCAGGCGCTCTCTGATCTCTGAACCTTAAAGCGTGGGAAAGAGAGGGCCAGACGGGCCAAGGAAGTGTTGGAACGCAGACCAATTGCGCTTTCGTCATTTCTTGATTCCTTTTCTTTCCCAAGCTCCATTTTCAGGCCTCCTGCTCATGAATCAAATGTTTTCTGCTTCTGAACCACATCATGCACCTGCCTGAAGCACTGCTTAGATTTTCTCTCTGGGGTTTCGTCTGTGGGAAGCCCACTGAGTTGAAAGTCCTTCAGCATTTGCTCTTTCTGACACCTGGGCGGCAGAGCTGCACAGGAACGCTTTGTATTCTCGCCGCTAAATGTTATAAAGTCAGATGGAGACAGAAAGTTCAAGGTCTGGCCACATTAAGCTTTGGTATCACAGCGCTGCACACTTCAACTATCATTTGTACGGCAGGAACACTGGCTTTAGAAATATTTTACATTTAAGACATAAGAACAGTCAAATCCTCTAAGTCCTCAATTTTATTCATTCACCAGGTCCAAAATCATAAACCCTGTCACAGAAATCACTTGTTCGGAGGCACTGTCCAAATGAAAGGGCAGAGTTTTCTCATGTTTACAAGGAACCTGAACATGGATTCGTTCCGCTGTAGAATACAAAGGGCCTGGGAGAGCGTGTCTGCTTCATTGTTTTTGCGAAAAGGCTGTTTTTGTGATAACACCCGTGGGGATTTGGCTTTGATATGGGAAAGCATTTATCTTGGAATCTAAAATATAAAACTCAAATAACAAGATATTTCCCCAAGCTTCATAAAATGGTAATGGAGAGTTGGTCAGCCGGCTAGAAAAAGTCCATGCTTCAGAACTGTGTGATTAGGGAAGCAGGAATGAATGCAGCTTGCCTACCTTGGAGCTCTGGGAAACTCGGAAATTCTGATGCCCTCTCTGAGATTTTTTTACCAGAAGTGTGTAGTTAATACCATGTGATTGTCTGTAAACTTATTATATATGTATATATACATATATTACATATGCCTAATTATGACATTAACCTATATTTATTTCTTAATAATGTATCTTGTGGATTTCAAAGAAAAAAAATTCTCATGGTCATGCAGTATTTGTTGTGCTGAGTGCTTTTGCAAAATCCAAAGATTTCCTGAAAGGTAGACTTTGAAAATCTCGGTAAACTTAATATGCTCTTGCTTATTCGAATATTTTTTTCTTGCTTATTCGTATAATAATTTAATATGCCAAAAACCAGTAACAATTATGGACCTCATTCCCATGACCTGAAGGAATGGTTTGAGGCTCTTCCTGTACCTGGAGCAAGCAGATGCCCTTGGGCTACACTTGCTTGCAACAGGAAATATGGAAATGTTACTGGTGCCTGTTTAGCAAATCGATGAACAATGGGAAGACAGTGATACAGTGATACAGAATATAAACAGAATTGACCAAAAGTTTCTCAGACCTAGCAAAGATCAATTTAGCAGATGATGAACTGTTTCTATGTAAAAATGTAAGTAGTTAATAGATGATGATGAGAATTTTTTTATAAACCCAAACATGCAACCTGAGGATTATCCTTCAGTAAAAGTTACCATTACATAGTTTATAGAAATTGAGTTTGATTACGGTAAAGCCCAATATATACATACTAAGAGTAAAATGTATACTTTTAAAATGGTCTGTTAGCTTAATTAAAATTTATTGACAAATTCGTTGAGAACCAATGAAAAATAAACATTGATTTTCAATAATGGGAAGAAAATGAGCTGCTAGCATAGTGCGTGTAGGTGTTTAAGAGCCATTGCAGCAATTAAAATTTATAATCTGGAGAAAAATGGAAAGTTTCTTATTAATTGAAACCAAAGACATTTTATTATGACATGTTGCTGAGGTCACTCCAGCCCTTAACTCTTTACTCAGAGGAGCTTCTCCAGTCTTACCCCTCCGGGTACATACTTCAAAGGACTTTGTTCTTCTCTCCTGCTTCTCATAATCTCAGTGAAAGTGAGATTAGTGAGAGAACATTTTCCCTTAGATTCGTTTGAAATGTGTATTTAAACTGCTGAATCTGCTCTGAAATTATGTCTCGGAAATACATGCTTTCTATCCACTTACTCTTCCCCAAGGGTCCCCTACTCCTAGATCAGGTGAATTTTCTACAATTATTGATCAGTCTCAGCAAAGTCTGACTTCAGAGCCACCTTAACTGTCAATGCGTACATTGGGTGGGACCTTTATTAATTGCTCAGGGGAGCTTTCTTGAACCCTTTAGAGTTATAAATTTCATGCTTTAAAAGAGTCACTTCCTTTTCCTTAATTTTACATGCCAGTTCACCAACCTCATCTTTCTTATTGCCAATTCTGACATCCCTGCTTTAACTCTATTTAGAGCTGGGCAGAATGGCATGAAATAAATGCAATTCTTGTATCCATTTTCTTAACACATTAAGTCTGTCACTGCATTTTAGTGTGTGTCCAATCAGTGTAACTTAGGTTTCTACTTCTAATTGTTTCACCAATGTATCCTCCAGTGCCTTTTACCCTGGGGTTGTTGAAGAAATGAAAAGTGCTCTCTGCTGAGATCTATCTAGGGCAGATGGCTAAGGACAGAGTGGAATTTGTGAAGACAGCCCAGAGTTGAGCAATTCATGTGAAATATAAATAGAGAGCTTCAGAGTGTTTCTTTATCTGACAGAGTAGAGAAATAACTATTAATAAAGTTTACTTGTATGAATTATTCACAGTTTTAATGAAACATTAGAGAGTAGATAGATAAAATTCTGAGGATTACACAACCTGCCTTGAAGCCAATTGAGTCAGCTTCTTAGCAAATGTAAGCCCTTGGGCTGGTTAAATAACCTCTATATGAACCTTCTTTTATTCATTTGCAAAATGGGGATAATAATTCCTATTACACCCTATTTCAATGTTGCTGTGGGAATCAAATGAAAACACATTAAAAAGTAAATTGAAATGTGGACAGCATAACCAAGTGGCAATTCAATACTATTAGATTCTGAAATTTGTTATGTGAAAGGGGGTATGTATCACTAGAAAATGCCCTTTTTCTAAAGAAAAATTAATTACTCTTGAAGCAGATGAGACTTATATCTTGTGAATGAATAATAAAGTTGTGTCAGTGAATCTTTGCCCACACTAAGTTAATTCTGAAACTCATTGAATAATTTTGCGACCATGGGACCTGTTTAACTAATCATATTATCTGTTTTTATACATAAAATTGAGAAATATGGCTACATAATTTATAAAATTGCAATAAAAATTAAATGAATAACACATTATTATGTAGTGCCCAAAATAGTAATGTTCAAATTACAAATACACACATATACACGCTTCTATATGACAATTTCACTTTGCCACATAACTTCAAAATAATATTTAGATAAAAAAAAACCCATGTTCCCCCTGGCCCCCACACCGACCCCCCCCCACCGCCAATGCTAGAAACACAAAGAGCTACCGCATAAGCCGCCTATGCAAACCGTACAATAAACCTCACCTATGAATTGGGCCTCGAGCCCACTATAAAACATTACTGCCCATATGAATAAGAATGATAATGATATCAATAGTTCAAATATGATTTAATTACTAATTGTTTTAACTCAAGTTTAGAATATTGCATAAATGTTGGAATTTAGCATGCTTTATTTACTTTTCTAGTCAATATCATTACTCACCTGATGAATAATTATTGCCAAAATTAGCACTTTTTAGGTTTATTGTTTAAAGCATCAGGAAAATAAAATTTAATAAATATTGCTTCCAAAACTTGGATAGTTAAAGCAGACAAAATGCAAGACAGTTGTTTTACCAGACTTATTTGACTCCCTTTATAAAAAAATTCTCAGTGCCCTTTGAAAACTGCCTTTGTCAATTGATTTTCATGTTTGTGTTTCAGGTAGTAGTGAAAAATGTTTAAGACCATAATTGGTTGTGCTTCAAAGCTTGTACCTTACTTTGTGCTCAAGGAAAACTCCCACTAGGGTTTGAGGGACCATATTTAGTATCAGGGGTCAAATTTGGGTCAATCACTTTCAAATCAAGTTCCTTACCCTCTATATTATCTTTCTAGCACAACCTCTAATAACCAGGCTATTATTGTCTATCTAGAACTTCCAAAGGTCTAATGGGCACAGTATTTGTCTTCCCGTTGTTCATCAATTTGTTCCAGCAGTGCCAATAACATCTCCATTTTTGGGGAATGAGGTCCATTATTATTACTGTTTTTAACACTGGATTTTTGCAATTCTTTTTTTTTTTTTTGAGGCCAAACCTGGCAGTACTCAGGCGCTGCTTCAGGCTCTGTGCTTTGGGGGTCATTTCTGGTGATGTTCAGAGGAACATGTGTCTCAGAGATCAATGCTGAATCTCTTGCCTACAAATCAAGGTTCCAGTACATTAAGTTATCTCCTCAACTGGATTTTGTAGTTCTTAATACTCATTAGAAAAAATTCTGATATAATGTAGCATTTGCAAAAAACGTGTATATTTAGTTGATATTCTTAACATGAATAACTCAGGATTATATTATATCAATCCAAAGACCATACCTTATCAACTGAAAGGAGAATAATACTTAACAGAGACACATGTAAAAGTGGGTATTAGGGCTCAGTGTTCAGCTGTCTCAAGTTAAGAAGCACCAGGAGGCACAAGAATTTGGAGGTGGCAAATAGAGACCTCCTCCTCCTCAAGACTTCATGGTAAGAATGGTACTCACAAGAAGTTTTTTGTTTATTTCTGGGCTGCAGATTGAGCAGAAATAAATATCTGTTGTTTCAGTTGTGGTAACTGGTAATAGCATTATTTTTCTAAGCATTTCTCTTAAGAGATAAATATACATAGCAAAAAATCCACTTCCTAACATTTGCAAATATTATACACTCATATAGTGGAGAAGGCTTTGTGCTATTTCTCAAAATGCACACAAATTTAGTTTTTTAAAATTTTTCTTAAAAATAATCTATATCCCTAGCAGACATCCCATTATTACTTTCCATCAGATCATGGCAAATGCAAATCAATATTCAAACCAAACGGATTGACCCTTTGTAGACATTTGTCTGAAAGGAAAGGACTCGTGTCATTTCTTTAAATGAATGTGCTCAATGTGCTACATTATTCATTAAAGAATCATTTCTGTAATGAAAATGGTTCATGTGTGTCGAAAGTAATAGTTTATTAATTAACTGATTAACTGATTAGGACCACTATGGTGGCTAGGATATCCCAACTATCTAGTGGGAGCTCTAGAACTCATAAGCACTGCGTGGGAGACCAGAAGGGACCAGCTTGACAATAATAATTGTAACTAGAAATACTAGACTAGAACTGAGTATTGAAAGTAGGTCATGTGACATACATACCCCTTCAGTTTCTGTATTGCAAACCAGAATGTGCTAATGGGGAGAGAGAGAGATACTGCTACAGAGGTAGGTTATGGAGGATGGGGTCGGAGGGAAACTGGGCACATTGACGCTAGGAAGCAGAGAAAGCATTTGACATGATCCAACAGCCATTCATGATAAAACTCGCCAGAAAATGGGAATCAAAGGAATCTTCCTCAACATAATCAAGGCCATGAACCAAAAGCCCACAGTGAGTATCATACTCAATAGGGAAAAACTAAAAGCCTTCCCCCTAAAATCAGGCACAAGACAAGGTTGCCCACTCTCACCACTTCTATTCAATATAGTACTGGAAGTACTTGACATAGCAATCAGAGAAGAAAAGAACATTAAGGCAGATAGGCAAGGAAGAAGTCAAGCTATCACTATTTGAAGATGACACAATATTATACCCAGAGAACCCTACACTCTCTACCAAAAAGCTCTTAGAAACAATAGACACCTATAGTAGAGTGGCAGGGTACAAAATCAATACCATAAAGTCAGTGGATTTCCTATATGCAAATAACGAAAGAGAAAAAGGGATATCAAAAAAAGATCCCATTCATAGTTGTACCACAGAAAATCAAATACCTAGGAATCAGTTTGACAAAGAGCGTAAAGAAAATCTACAAAGATAAATAGCCAAAACCCAAATATGAACTTTTTTTTTTTTTTTTGTAAAAAAATTAAAAAAAAAGAAATAAAAGAGGACACAAGTTAATGGAAAAACATTCCCTGCTCATGGATCAGGAGAATCAACATTGTCAAAATGGTAATGCTCCCTAAGGATACCCATGATGTTCTTCAAAGAAATTGACCAAATTCTCCTGATATTTGTATGGAAAAATAAACCCCCATGGATAGCTAAAGCATCCTTGGGAAAAAGAAGTTGGGAGCCATCACCTTTCCCAACTTCAAACTCTACTACAAAGCAGTAGTAATTAAATAATCTATATCCCTAGCAGACATCCCATTATTACCTTCACCTATAATGAAAATAATGTATTTTGATTATAGAAATGATTCTTTAATGAATAATGTAGAATATGGTATAGGAGTAAAAACAGGCATGTGGACCCATGGAATAGAGTTTAGTATCCTGACAACCAGCCTCAAACACATGATTATTTAATCTTCGACAAAGAATCAAAAAATGGAACAAGGAAAGCCTCTTCAACAAGTGGTGGTGGGTAAACTGGGCAGCTACATGTAAAACAATGAATTTAGACCTCAGTCTATCACTATGCACAAAAAACAGATTAAAATTGATTAAAGATCTCAATAGCAGACCTGAATGCATAAAGTATGTCAAAGAAAATATAAGAAAAACCCTCCATGACATTGAAGCTAAAGGCATCTTCAAAGATGAAACACCACTAACAAAACAACTAAAAGAAAGGATAAACATAGGGGACTATTATGTAGTCCCCCTATCACACTGTATCACTGTCTTCCCGTTCATCATCGATTTGCTCGAGCAGGCACCAGTAACATCTCCATATGTTCTGTCTCATGCAAGTAGAGCCCAAGGGCACCTGCTTCCTCCAGGAACATAAAGAGCCTCAAACCATTCCATCAGGTCATGGGAATAAGGTCTATAATTGTTACTGATATCTGGCATATCAAATACGACACAGGTAGCTTGCCAGGCAAGCAGTGCAGGTAGCATACTCTTGTGGTCATCTCTAAATCCAGCATTTATTGATGAACTGTGTGGCCACTTGTGGCCGCGCAATCCGGGCTGTGATAGGCTGGTCTGCTTGGTTGAGTTCTGACGAGCGGGGAGTCCGGATGTGGAAAGTGGAGGCCGTCATGGAGTGGGGATTCATCTGGCTTGTTGCAAGGCTCTGCTGGGGTGGCGGGCCAGGGCTAGAACCCACCATCCCTCCTGGGTGCCTCGTGAGTGGCTGGGCACAGGGAGAGCCAGCAGCAGCTCTGCCCCATGTCTGTGAGTCTCTGGATCAGCATACCTGGGCCGGATTTAAAAAAAGACTGCTGCAGGATGGATCTCTATGATCTGGGCTGTGATAGGCTGGTCTGCTGGGTGGAGTTCTGACAAAGGGGAAGTTCGGATGTGGAAAGCGGAGGCCCTCGTGGAGTGGGGATTTGTCTGGCTTGTTGCAATGCTCTGCTGGGGTGGTGGGCCAGAGCTAGAACCCGCCATCCCTCCCGGGCACCTCGTTAGCGGCAGGGCACAGGGAGTGTCAGTAGCAGCTCTGCCCCATGTCTGTGAGTCTGGGTTAATATGGGACTACATGAAATTAAAAAGTTTGTGCACCTCAAAAGAAACAATGACCAAGATACAGAAACAGTCCACAGAATGGGAAAGAATATTCACTCAATGTCCATCTGTTAAGGGGTTAATATTCAGGATATGTCAGGCACTGCTACAACTTTACAAGAAGAAAACAGTCAACTCCATCAAAACATGGGGGGAAAAAAATGAACAGAAACCGAAAAGGAGGAAATTTGAATGGCCGAAAGACATATGAAAAAATGCTCATCATCATTAATAATCAGAGAGATGCAAATCAAAACAACAATGAGATACCATCTCAACCACAGAGAGTGAAACTTACCCAGAAGAGCAAGAACAAGTGCTGGCGTGGATGCGGGAAAAGGGGAATCTCATCCATTGTTGGTGGGAACGTTAACTAATACAGCCTTTTTGGAAAAAAATATGGAACTTCCTCCAAAGACTAGAAATTGAACTCCATTTGACCCAGCCATACCACTCCTGGGAGTATACCCTGGGAAGCAAAAACACAAAGCGGAAACACCATCCCCATGTTTATGTTCATAGCAGCAATATTCACAATAGTCAGAATCTGGAAACAACCGGAGTGCCTGAGGATTGATGACTGGATAAAGAAACTTTGGTACATCTACACAATGGAATGTTATGCAGCTGTTAGGAAAAATGAAGTTTGATATTTGCCTATAAAAGGATGGGCATGGAGAGGATCATGCTGAGTGAATTTAGCCAGAAAGAAAAAGACAGATATAGAATGACTGCATATATTTGCATGACAAAAATATATCCGGAGCTCCAACCTCCGTCACTATTCCAGAGTCAGGGACGCAGTCTTGTTTGCCAAGGCATCAAAAATCAGATGGCTGGACATATAATGCAATTTGGAGATGACTGCTGGACTAGAGCCTTTACCGACTGGATCCTACAGGATGTCAAATGATCATGTGGTCGCTCACCTACAAGATGGTCAGACTCTTTGTCAAGACCCTGAATGAACGGTTTGAGGCTCTTCGCATTCCTGAAGCAACCAGATACCATTGGGTTACATTGGCACGTGATAGGTTCCAATGGAAATGTTACTGGTGCCTGCTCGAGCAAATCGATTAATAACGGGATGTCAAGTGATCAAGGACATAAATATACAGATTTATGTGTATATACACATATATACATAATATATATATACATATATATGCATATATATATGTTATAATACCAACATCCAAGGTCAGAAAAAACATGGAGCAGGAGGTGTTTTCAAAAGTGGAATCTACCACAAGTGTTTTGGGAGTCGGAGGTTTGGTGGGACAAAGATGGGAACATTGTGCTAACAATTGTTATAAGTGTTAATACCAGCCTAGAACTGAGTATTGAATACAGGCAAAAGATACACATGTATCTAAAGATAAACTCTAAATTTATGTATCACAATCCACAGTGTGTAAGAGAAGGAAGAGATAAAGAGAGAGACAGAGAGACAGAGAAAGAGAGAAACGAGATAAGGAACTCTCCATAGAGGCAGGCTAGGGGAGAGGGGAGGGAATCAGGGACATTGGTGGTGGGATATGGGAACTGGTGGAGGAATAGGTGCTGAAACAATGTATTACCGAAACCCAGACATGAACACCTTTGAATTCTATATCTCATGGTAGTGTAAAAATATATTTAAAAAAAGAAATTACCATAATAAATTTTGATTTTACATCCAAATAGTATTTGTTTTTCCTTAAAATATATTTTTCATATTGCACATCTAGCGTAGGGGCAATTGTTCACCTGGAAATTTCAAATTTTGGTTATACCTAAGCAAATGTAAAAGGGAAAAGAAAACCTCATGATTCAATTGTCATATTGAATTTTAGTTAAAAAGCAAACAAGCTTCCAGTTCAAATAAAGAACTGACATTATCATTTTTTGCAATTTCCATTAGCATGAAACTATTTTCATAGGTACTAAATAGAAACTAGAGCTTATTAAGCATTTTTAAAAAGTAAAATATAAAAGATGATTTCAATGATAAATAATAAAATGTGTCCCTGCTGAAAATAGACAAAGGCAGAAACAGAAACAAATAATTATATTTGTATATAAATATGTTTTCTCATATATTTACATGTAAGAGTCTGGTCTTATTTTCAGAACACATTTTGTAAAGTTGTTTAATTTTTTCTGCTGTGTATGTACAAAAATACAATCAACTTACTCAGAGATAAAGCAGACAGTTCCAAAAGTATAATGCATATATGTACAGTTATATACCCTAAAAAGAAACAAGTACCAATTCAAACTTGTGAAAAGTAAGAATACTGGAAAGCTAGCTAAATGTTTTTAACTTATTCCTAATAAGAGCTTCAGATTTTAAAAGCAAGAACAATTAGGGGATTAAACAGTTTTTTAAATGTTGGGTCAAGTGGAAATAGTGTGATATTATTAAAAAATTATTATACCACCATGAGAGGTTAAGCAATACAGAGAAAGGAACAGTGTACTAATAATTAGTGTCAGATTTTAAATGTTCATATTAATGGAAACAAGATTAATGAGAACAAAATAGATAAATATTAAAACTAAGCAGTCAATTATGACTTGTCTTATGTCCACAGATTTTTCAAAACTCATTGTAAAATCTTTCAAAGGTAAAATCACTCCCATATTCCAGATCTTATCGAGATCTATTCAATTTTAGGTAAATAGAAAAATTTTACCTAAAAATGTTATTGAACAATTTCCATCAGTCAAACCATTGACAGGTAAATATACTGTGGAGAATGAAAAAGTTTGTTTATGTGTTTAGAAGAAAGACTATGTCAGATGCTATAGTCAGTAAGGCTTGTACTCAGCTGACCTGGTTCAATGCTTGGCATGACATATGATCCCTGATTTCCACAAGCAGTGAACTCTGAGCACATAACCAGAAGTAGCCCTGAACACCACTGGCTATGGTTTTACAAAATCAAGGAATAAAATAATAATAAAAGAAGAAAGAAAGACATATATAATTCTGATATAGAATGTTAATTATTGACACTTGGTACAAACTTCTTTCAGTGGTGAATTTAATAATATTAGGGTGCATTCTACTTTTGAAAATCCACTCAATCTTTCTAGTTCAGTTATGAATTATGCTTGCAGAGCTATATCAATATTAGTCATTATGGTTAAAAATCAAACTATAGACACAATAAAAATCCAATTACAGATACAAGAGAGAATGTAATGTTATAACTCTTGATGTGAAATAACAAAATGATTGAGGGAAATGGAAAAGGATTAATGAGAATGTTAGCTGAAGAACAATGGGAGCCTTAATTTCATATCTTGCATTAAGAGAAGAATCTGTCTAAACTTGATGTATTTGGAGATTGTTTGTAATTTTAATTAATGAGAAGCCAAAAGAAATATAAAACATTAATTCACTTATTTATGCATATATATGTATGAAATGTAGGCAATAGAAGATTGTAGGCATTAATGTAAGTGTAATGCATGTATAATTTTCATTGTATTTCAAAATTCTACATATTGATTCTAATAACAATTTATGGGTTCACTATTCAAAGATTAAGAAACACATAAAAAATACGTAAAAGCCATTTAACTTTAGAGAGCATATGTAAACATGAATATAGATAGGCAGTCTGCAATTTTAATTTTTGTACATTTATTTTACATTTCTGACAAGATAGTTTTATCCAAATGCATGTATTAAATATATAATTAATAAACTGTCTTATTAATGAAATAGTTTTAACTATGCATACATTGACTTGATCTCCTTATTTGTTCACTATGTAAATAGACATGAATCAGGATTATCTACAAAAACATTTATTCTTTTTTTGTTTTTCTTTTTGGGTCACACTCGGCGATGCTCAGGGGTTACTCCTGGCTCTGCATTCAGGAATTACTCCTTGCGGTGCTCAAGGGACCATATGGGATGCTGAGGATCAAACCTGGTGTGGCCAGGTGCAAGGTAAACGCCGTACCTGCTGGACTATCGCTCC
Source organism: Cryptotis parvus (assembly GCA_021461705.1). Taxonomy (NCBI): domain Eukaryota; kingdom Metazoa; phylum Chordata; class Mammalia; order Eulipotyphla; family Soricidae; genus Cryptotis; species Cryptotis parvus. The sequence continues at coordinate 92,778 of JAJIBD010005807.1, forward strand.
AGCCCCCAAAATACATCTATTCTTTAAGGAAAAATCACTCAACACTAATAAATTTTTAAGAGCCTAATATCCAAACCACAGAGTCAACAACTCTGAAACCAAGAGACACAAACTTTAACAGCTGAACTTAGAAAGATGCCAGTGAAGAGGGTGGGCTCGGGGATAAGGGAGGGAACCTGGGAACAGTGGTGGAGGAAGTTGACAGTACTGATAGGATGGGTGCTGCAGTGTATACGCCTAAAACACAACTATAAATTGCAAATCATGGTGCATTAACAAAAGTAAAAAACTAAATGTTGGGGAAAGAAAAGCCTCCCAGTTCCTTTTTTTCTTAGGTTCGCTTTGGTTATTTAGGGGTTTATTAAGGTTTATAAATTCTGACTATACTCACGAGAATACGCAGGTTTTCCAGAATAAAAGAGGGCCTCATGTATATTTTAAGTGTAGGTTTTGCATTTTTAGTACCTAAAGCAGAACATGTTAGATTTCTTGTGTTTCAGAATCTAAACAGAGTTTTCAGACTAAATATGTCATAATGCTTTAGCCTGGTTAGAATAACCCATTTTCTTTTTTGGTTTTGGGACCAGTGGTGGAGCTTGGGGCTTACTTCTGTCTCTGCCTTTAGAAACCACTCTGGTGAGGATCAGGAAATCATACAGGAGGCCTGGATCAAACCCAGGATGGTCATATATATGCAAGGCAAGTGCCCCCAGAAAATAATCTATTTTCTTAACACACCAGTCTGAAAAAAGGGTAACTTACTTCTGATTTTGATCACCACACTGGTCTTCCAGTTCCTATGAAGGACTAGCTTAGTCTCATTAATGTTAAATAGCTAGAAATAAAAGTGTATCACATGTTTGTTCCTAAATTTCTTTTTCATGCTACTGGTTAAAACAACACCATTTACCACCAGAGATGGAAAGGTTACAAACCATCAGTTCATCTTGTTTGTAATAGAAATTAGATATATCATTGTGGTAGGTAGTTATTTTAAACACTACAATACAAAGAAAATATACATTTTGAATGTTTTAAAATATAACATAAAGTAAGCATTATAGACTTCAAAATTTGATACATTGGGCAAGTGTCCAATATTAAAACAACCAATCCCATCCAAAAATGGGGAGAAGAAATGAACAGAAACTTCATCAAAGAAGAAATTCAAATGGCCAAAAGGCATATGAAAAAAATGTGCATCATCACTAATCATCACTTGTTACTTGTCTCTTGTCTTCCCTTTGTTCATCCATTTACTCAAGTTGCACCAGTCACATCTCCATTCATTGGGAACAAGGTCCATTATTTTTATTGTTTTTGGCATATCGAATACATCACTGTAGCTTGCCAGGCTCTGCCATGGCTCTGGGTTCACCCCAGGAGACCTAGTCTTTTTCTATGTTAGACCATCAACCATGCAGGGTCTGCAGGGCAGAGCCCTGGGTGTAGAGAAGCCTGTCTCCTGTCTGCCACCTGCTGACGTAAATGGGCAGTGCAGCCACACCTGCAACACTTTGAGCAAAATCATCAGGGAGATGGAAATCAAAACAACAATGAGATATCATCTCACACCACAGAGACTTGCACACATATACAAAAGAACAAGAACAACCAGTGCTGGCATGGATGTAGGGAGAAAGGGACTCTCATCCATTGTTGGTGGGAATGTTGACTGGTACAACCATTTTTGGAAAATGATATGGACATTCCTCCAAAAACTAGAAGTTGAGTTTCCATTTGGCTCAAAAATACTGCTCCAGGATATATACCCTGGGGCCCAAAAACACACAGCAGAAACACCATCTGCACTTCTATATCCATAGCAGTACTATCATAGTACCCAGAACCTGGAAACAACCTTTGTGCCAAGAAAAGAAGACTGAATAAAGAAACAATGGTACTTCTACACAATGGAAAACAAGCAGCTGTAGAAATAGCGAAGTTATGATATTTCCCTTTAAATGGATGAACATGGAGAGTATCATGTTGAGTGAAATTTGCCAGAGGGAAAAGAACAGATATAGAATGAATGGCTGCATTTATTTGTGGGAAATAAAAAAATAGCATGATACTAATATCCAAAGCCAGGCAAAAATTGTATCAGGAGGACTTATCAGTGGTTGAAATCTACTGCAAGTGTGTGGAAGTCAGATATTAAAGAAGAGAAGGGACCAGTGTGCTAATAACAGTTGGAAATTGTAATACCAGCCTAGAACTGAGCATTGAATGTAGGCAAAGGGATATGTATGGTAACCCCTAAATGTATGTATGCAAGCCACAATGTGTAAGAAAAGAAAAATGGAGAGAGACAGGGAGAGAAACAGTGAGAGAGAGACAGAGACAAAAACAGAGAGAGAAGACGCAAAGTGCCAACATAGTGGCAAGATGGGCAAGGGGATAAGGAATCAAAGGACGTCAGTGGTGAGAAATGTGCACTGGTGGTGGGATGCGTCTGGAACACTGTGTAACTGAAACCTAATCACGAACAGTTTTGTAATTTTATATCTCATGGTGGTACAATAAATGAAAATTTATTCAAATTTGCCTATTTATAACCTGGGTGAGTGGTTAAGTAGACGATGCAGAAATACTATCACATTTCCTCAATGGAATTGTGAATCTGCTATTTTTTTCATTTCCAAGTTTAGAAATAACCAAAGTTCCTTTCCATTTCTCATTGCTCAATTATTCTACTTCATTAAAAGCTAAGGACCTGGCATATCCTAGACACCTCCACAATATGAAACCAAAGTTTCTGGCTCTGAGATTCTAAAAGCATATTAATTCCATTCATTATAGAATAGGTATCATAAAGACAAGATTTAAATTCTTTGTTTGGAAACTGATAATATGAGAAAAAAAAAAAGACATATTGCAATAGCCATATAGAACATACAGAGACACACAGACACAAAGACACATAGAGACAAAGACACACAGACACAGACACAGCACACACACACACACACACACACACACACACACACACACTGACCCCGATATCGGAAGCTTTTTTTGAGATCAGCTTGGATTAAAAGGGGGAATCAAACACTCTAAACCATTAGTTGCGTGTTTGTTTGCCAAACCTCCTAGTTTGCATAGTATTTACCTCCAAATACAGTTTAGTATAAAGTAATTGGGGTTTAAGTATCTTCGTGGGATTTAAAATGTCCTGGTTTCAAGGCATATCCCATAATTCTCATTTTTAATATTTTAAAGAGCTATGGGAGTTTTGTTTTATGAGAACTATCTCCTTGCTCTTGCTCTGAAGTTGCATGGTTTCTCTCTCTCTTTTTGCATCCTGGTTTAAAGTAGGCCCTTTCTTTACTTGAGGTTATCATTATGGGAGAAAATAGTATTTCAATGAGGTTTAATTTAATATTACTGTTCTGTGGGTCCATAGCGATAGCACAGTGGGTAGGTTATTTGCCTTCCACACGGCCGACCTGGGTTCTATCCCTGGCATCCCACATGGTCCCCAAGCATCACCAGGAGTAATTCCTGAGTGCAGAGCCAGGAGTAACCCCTGAGAATTGCTGAGTGTGACCCAAAAAGCAAAAAAAAAAGTACTGTTCTGGGATAGAATGTATAGTGGACATAGTCTTTTTCTAGAATAATGTCAAACATCACAAGCCTAAGGATATGTTGAATTCCTCTAATTATAAGCAGATTCTCCAGCGTATTATTAACACTCTTAGCACACTATTTTTCATATAGTTTCAATACGGAGGATTAATATAATTTTTGATTGCTTGCTAAAAAATATAATGTCCTCCATTCCTTCAAATCTCCCAGTGAATTTAACTTGACCCAAAATAAACCCAAACCATATGTCTACATGGTTATCTAGTGATCGTAATTTAATCTTTATATTTTCTTGAAACTTCCTGTGAATGGAAATCACAAAATACAATAATCATCCACACTGAAAATACTTAGTCACCCTTTATTTCCCTAAAGTGACCCACACTGAGAAAATTGTTTAATATTCTCAAGGTAAGCTCCATTTTATAAGCCACTAATGGAGAAGCTACAGCCACTAATTAACTCCAACCAGTGCAAGTCAAACTATTATTAACAAAATCTGCAAGTTAAATAGAGGTTCATTACTCCCCCAGTCACTGGCTCCCTGTCCCTGGAGAGTGTTTAACTTGTAGCTAAAGCCTTGGCTTTGCTTGATTAAATCTCATTATTAGAAAGGAATAAGCATTTGTGTCCAAGTCTGAAGAAACCAAGAGGTGTTGCCAAGCCTTCCATTTGGCTGTGTATTGTCATAATGGGCATGGGAGTCACTTTCCTTTTTTTATTTCTTTTTCAGACATTCAACATACCAACATGAATCCCACTACCTTTCCACATTCCCAACACCGTTATTTAATTTTCCCACCCACCTTTAACTCTGCCCCATAGAGGGCCCTTAATAATTTATTTTACAATGCATGTTATAAACGATTTGCTAAAAAATGATCAAAAACATCTCCTTAGAAGAAAGTTATTTATAACTTTCTATAAGTTATTTATAACTTTTCCTCTTATACCAGGACTTATTGGCTTGATATTGAGATATAACAATTAAGAGATTACTAAAATGTTATTCCAGGTTAAGGCTTCTGTGTTTATATTTAGTTAATCGAGATTAGTTATCATGAACTTTACATCCCATTAATCGGGTGTGCTGCTCCTGGTTCATCAGCATTGTACAGTTTAGTATGCCATGTGGCTATAAATTTGGCCATGCACTCCAGAAAGTCCATAATTTTTAACAGGGTGATACAGCTGGAATAAAATTTTTAACTAGGTGGCACCTTTGGGGGAGTAGGCATGGCTGCTGGGGCTTCAGGAAGTACAAGGAGATGGGGGAGTGAGCTCATGTATCTGAAAATTTCTACATGAAAGTATGAACATTTCTGTCACAGAAAATCCATAGCTGAATTTTTTTTCAACAGATTAATTTCCTGAACAATGGAATCCGGTCAGGAGCATGACAGCAATTGCACACTGTGGACATTTTTGGCTGCCAGGGCATGTTTGAAGGAAGGGCCTTGGGCTCACCAGTCTCCCTCTGGGGTGTTCTGAACAACTCAGCCTTATGCAGGATCCACGAGAATCTCTGCATATTATTGGTCTCTTTGTAGATTTGTTTATGAGTCGATTGACCATGGCCAGTGAATGAGGTTACTTAGTGCTGGAGGTGGCATACAGGTATGTTGCTGGTGTTTATGGAAGTAAAGGGGGATAGAGGGTAAACCATTCACCGCTGACTCCATTAAGGCATGGAGATGTCATTCACAAAACCTGCATACCTGAATTTTTCAACAGGTATGAGACATGTCCTGAGCAGTGGAGTTCAGCCAGAAACATGGCAGTGGTTTTGGGTGTGGAGGTTCTTGGTGCTGGGGTGGGTTCTGGTTTCACCTGCCTATTGGAGTCACTTTGTTCCCATTCATTCTGGAAGTTAGTGAGATGCTATTCTTTTTTTTTTAACATTTTATTATACCACCGTGAGATATACAATTACAATGCTGTTCACGCTTGGGGGTTTCGGTCACACAGTGTTCCAGCACCCGCCCTCCACCAGTGCCCCCCAGCCACCACCCATGTCCCCAATTCCCTCCCCCTCCCACATACTGCCTAAATGGCAGGTTCTTTATCTCCCTCTCCTCTCCCTCTCAGTGAGATGCTATTCTTAGCCTATGTTTTCCTGATGTGTTCCTTTCAAATTTTATTGAAATTATTCCATCTGCAACTGTGATAAAAGAAAATAACTACTAAATAATTTGTGGGTTTTTTCCACTCTTTAAGTATTCATCAAGGTTTTTATATGTCAGATATTTGAAGAATGTAAAGAAGGAATCAAGGATGTGTCTTCAGTTTTCCAATGAGAGGGAAAACTGAGACAGAAACAGTTGAATAACTATAATGTGCCCTGTATATTGGGACAGCATATACCTTACTCCTAGCTCCCCATCTGAACATAAGGCAACCTCTATTTGTCAGGCCCAGTAGTAATGGACACAAAATTAAAGGATGATTGCTTTTATCTTCTAACTGCTTTACATTTTATACTTAGGATATGTTTTATTTCTTCAAATAGACTGAAACTAAGATTTAGAACATGTAGTATATTTGTTTGTTTTGGGGTCACATAGAATAGTGCTTTGAGAATACTCTTGGAGGTGCTTAGGACCATATGTGTTATTGGGGATTGAATTTGGATTGACAGCGTTTTAGGTAAATATTACACCCCTAAGATAATTTATTTGATTTTTAAAAAATTTCTAGATTTCACTCTATAAATTACAGGTTATGTGAACTTTTATTAGAAAAATATCTCACAATATCATTAAACTATAAAGAACTTGACAAATACCAGCTCTAATTTTCTTTCTGAAATTAACTGTCTATTCATTCACTTTAATTCATGTCATTGTTAATTATTGCTAAAAGATGCTTGTGTTTTTCAAAGCAGGCTATTGTCCAAAAACTCCCTTTTGTTATTATCTCTTTATCTCATTAACATCCTCTAATCTATCAAACAAGTTTATGTTTCACTCTTCTTTATTGCCTATCTTATTCACCTGATGGTGAAAATTCCTTCATCTCAAATTGTTGGTTTTCAAAGTTTCAATACAGCCCTTTTAAAGAAATTTTTGCACAGCACTCGTTCAGGGCAGGAACATAAAACTATTCTTGGCTTATGCAAGCAGAATAAGATATCAGTGAAAGTTAAAGTCAAGAAGATAAAAACAAATATGCTTTCCAAGTGAATGACCAGTGGCAGGAAGTTTCATCTAATATATAGGTGGTGGTGTCCCTGTCACAGAGCACTCAAATTTAGGAATCAATGACCAACAAATTAATTCACTGTATATTAACCTGTCTATTACAGTTCACTCATTATCATCCTCCCAGATAAATATCCTTTGTCCTATTTTAGTGTGAGTTTATTGAACTCACAGAGTACCCTAACGGCAAAATGTAAAGCCCTTGAATCCAGTCTTAGGAGCAAGACTCTAGAATACTAGCCAAAAAAAAACTAGAAAATATATCTCTGCTTTACAAAAGCCTTCAAACTGAATGACTATCCTTCAAAATTAATGACTAACCCTAGCATTTTCTCACACATAAGAGCTATACAGACATTTTCATAAACTTCAACAGTAATAATGAATTCTTCTCGAATGAATTCATTGTCAGGGTTGTCCAGGGTCCCCCAACAGTATTAGGGTACGTCAGTTTCCTTTTCCATGTTTGGGGACAATGCCTGTTCCCTCAGGCCAAATGACATGGCTGAAGAAGCTTGACCTTTCTTAGAAAGGCTAAGGTTTTAATTTTCCACACCCCAGTCAAGAAAGTGAGAGAGATATAGAGCTGAGCTGATCACGGCAGGGCAGTGATGAGAGAGCTGAGCCTAGCCGAGCAGGACAGAGCAGGATAGAGCCCAGCAGGACACAGCCAAGAAGCGCAGAGGAGAGCAGGGAAGAGCAGAACAGAACAGAGTAGAGCCCCTCACTAAAGAAGTACCAGCACTTATATAGTCTTCCAAGTCTTCACAAAAGCGTGGGGCCAAATTTTTACAAGACTTGGGGCTACTTCATCAGGTAACCAAAGAAGTGGAAAATACTTCTTCCCATTAGGTGTAAAAACCACAGGGGGCCCTATACCAGCTCTCTAGGGCTAGTGTAGAATCCTAGGACATTGTTCTCTCTATCTTGTACTGATAATTATTTCAATAATATTTCTCATCATTTTTGTGTAGACATAGCAAGAGAGACAGGCTTTTATCCGTACACAGGATTAAGGTGATCTTTCCTGGGGAGATTACACCATATTATCCAGACTGCATTCCTCTATCCAAATTGATCATCCCAGCCCCTCAGGGTCCTATCCATTACTAATTAGACTTAACTGTATTCCTGTATCTATGCGAAAGGATTTAGATTCAACACAAGAGCATGCAAAGGACACAAGATAAAGAGAAAAGCAGCATCTTTGTAATCAACTGCACTTGGCTGGAAATTCAATACTTACTAAGTTGGAGACAGAAGGCTGTAAACAAAAGGAACTCAACAGAATGTAAAGATCTTTTATATTATTGAAATGCAATTATTTTTGAAAGTAACAAACCACCATGGTTTCATCTCTCATTGTTTTTATTCTTCTATTTGTTCATTTAGGATCTTGTCAAAATCACACCTGAGACAAATTAACCTAAAAACAAATTTATGAGGATCAAAATCATCTGCAAAGATTACATAAAATTGGACATAGAAAGCATGAACCAATAGAAAAAAGGGCACTTTCTTTGAACTTGCCTAATTGGAGACAATCTCTGTCCCAAAGTGGGTCCCTAAATTTCACCAGGAATGATATCTGAAAGTGAAGCAGGAGTAATCCTTTAGCACTGCCAGGTATGGTCCAAATACAGGATCAAAAATAATAGAGAAAACATGTTTAATAAACAAATATGCATAGATCAAAGAAATATCAAAGCTATTATTTATTTAATCATTCCTCCCTCACAGCAGAGCCTGACTAGCTACCTGTATTGTATTCAATATGCCAAAGAGAGAAGACCACATTCCTATGCACTGAACGAATGATTTGAGGCTCTTTGAGTTCCTGGAGGGAGAAGATGCCCTTGGGCTATACTAGCACATGACAGGAAAGAATGAAGATGTTACTGATGCCAGCTCTAGCAAATCAATGAACAACGGGAAGACAAGTGATACAAGACAAGTGACTAAATTGTTAATCTATTAAATACTTCATTTTATTCAATAATTAGAAAATTAGCTCATAGATAGTATTTACAATTTCTATCCTTTCCACACTATAACCCAAAATTCTCTTAGCTAGCATCTAAGATTCTTAATGGTTCTATTGTTGACTAATTTCAATGATTTTCTACTTGATAGAAGATGTGATATCTTGTAGAGTTTCTGAACTCTTTTAGGATATCCATGCATCACCACTGTACCCCCCCACTATACCCCACTGCCCGCTTCTCTGGTCCAAATCTCTTGATTCTTACCATGTTACTGCAAATCTAGCTTCCTTAAACAATTACTATCATTCAACCCAATTATATTAACACTTGTCTTCATGTATTTGTTCAAAACAATTCCAAAATTACTGTTTTTAGTAACTATTTTTAGTATTTCCATTGACCTAAAATCATTCCAAGTCATTCTTTGGAATCTCCATGTCTAACTGACTATTGTTTGCTGGCCACAGTACAACAGTAAACTATCCATCATCCCAGACCTAGACTTTAAAGAACTCAAAGGAACTGTAACTTGCATTCCACTCTCATTATCCCTACATACTTTCCAGCTTTTCATAAATGCAGATGTCACTAGATGTCTGAGATATTATTGCCAAAATTCTATATAAAAATAAGTAATTCATCCACAAATATATTTGAGGGGGTAGTTTGGGGCACACCTGGTTACTCCTGGCTCTGCACTCAGGAATTATTACTGGTGGTGCTCGGGGGACTATATGGGATGCTGGAGATAGAACCCAAGTTGGTCATATGCTATATCACATTGTACTATCAGTTGCTGTACTCTAATTCTGGTCCCAAAATTCACAAATAACTTTAAACATGATTTCCAAAGTAGAACCTTTGGGTACATTTATGTTTCTCATACTACTCCTACTGTCATATCAGGAGTAAGGTTGAGAATGGCAGCCTACTTTAGCCAATCATCACACCCATAGAACACCAATAGATCACCCAGTAGCTAACCAGAATGTAGAAGGTGATACCTCGGGGGTGGGATTTGGCAAGAGATAAAAGGGAGTCCCAGTCTCTCTCTCTCTCTCTCTCTCTCTCTCTCTCTCTCTCTCTGTCTCTCTCTCTTCCTCTCTCTCCTCACCAACTTCTTCTCTCTCTCTTGCCAGCTCGCTCTCTCTCTGCGCACATGCTCTCTGGACTCACTGAACAGATCAGGTAGGTGTACCCAGATACAGGGCCCAGTACAGGGCGGCCATGCAAGGCCAAGCAGGAGAGTCCCAGGTTTCAGGCAGGGCTTGGATGCCCAGGATAGCTCAGATTCAGACAGGCAGGGCATAGATGCTCAGGTAGAGCAAGGTACTAAGCAAAGGAGTCTCTTGTGTACAGGGTCGTGACTGGAGACTAAGGAAAGACGAGATAGGACAACAGGGTTGGTTGAGTAGTGTTGGGAGGCCCAGCAGCAAGTATAAAGCACAGGGATCTTGCTCACGTGATGTGGCTTTGGCTTTAGACTGGAAAACACACGAGATATAGCAGCCCAGGAGGAGGAGTGGGTCATCATACATGGGAGGTGAGTAGACTGAAGGGACAGGCCCAGGAAGTCATTCCCTGGGAACAGAGGCCTAGAATTGTGGGGAGGGACCTGGAATCGTCTGTACAATAAATCAACTTTCAATATCTGAGTTTTGTATGCAAATCTTTCATACAATTCTCAAGAACCCATCAGCACAGGAAAAATCCACTTTTGTGTTAACAGTACCAGCTGTTGTTAAAATTATTCTTTTTTCCCATGCAATAAATGATATATCATTGTTATTCTAATTATTTCATTAACCTTGTTGAACACATTCAGGTAAAACACTTAATAAAACATTAAGACTTATTAAAAATAAAATATAAATAAAAATTAATATCTTACATTAATTTATCTTTGTTAGGTCATCTTAGCTCAAAAGATTTTAAGTTTTAATATGTTTTCGTATTAAAATGGTACCACCACAAATATTCCCCTAGTAATGTACAATGGTAAAACTCTTTCCTTTCATTTTCTACTTCCTTTTCTTCTAAACCTCATTTCTGTGTCAGAGTTGAAGGATTTCTGGAGCCGGAGCAATAGTCCAGCAGGTAGGGTGTTTGCGTTGCATGCAGCTGGCCCATGGCAGCCTGGGTTCGATCCCGGCATTCCATATGGTCCCCGAGCACTGCCAGGAGTAATTCCTGAGTGCAGAGCCAGGAGCAACCCCTGAGCATTAGGGTGTGACCCAAAAAAGGAAGAAAAAAAAAGAAAAACAGAGTTGAAGGATTTGTTACTACTGAAATTTGTGCCTTTGATTTATTTCTTTTTTTTTTTTTAATTATGTATCATACATTAGCGTAATCCTCTGGTATTTATCTTTTCTCCTCTAACTTTTTTCACTTAGGACAACAGTCTCTAAATCCATACATATTTCAGACTGTTATTTTAACTTTTCTTTCAGTGTGTACTATATTGTGTCTATATCCTACATCTTCTATTCACTCAACTGGTTGTGTACTTATATTCCTTCCAGAGTTTGCCTACTGTAAATGACACTAGATGAATTATATTTGCAATATACTTGAAACTAACATTTTCAATTATTTGGATAGCTATTTGGCAGTGGAAATATTAGATGGTATGATAAATCTAGTTTCATTTTTAATCTCTATGTTTTTCCCCATAAAATTGACCAGTCGAAGAAATAGCTTAAAGGACAAAGAACCTCCGGCTCTGGGCACATCTCTTTGACTCCACCATTCTCCCTGTATTAACATATGCCTCAGAGACCTGGGCTCTATGAAAGCAGGATGAGAATGCTATTCGGGTCTCCCAGAGAGGAATCAAAGAGCGATGCTTGGAATAGCAAGCCTCACTCAAGTGAGAAAAGGAATCTGGAATTCTGACCTCCATCGCTATTTCGAATCAGGGATGCTGTCTCGTTTGCCAAGGCATCAAAAATCAGATGGGCTGGACATGTAATGAGATTTGGAGACAACCGCTGGACTAGAGCCGTTACCGACTGGATCCCACAGGATGTCAAAAGATCACATGGCCGCCCACCTACGAGATGGTCAGACTTCCTCGTAAAGACCCTGAAGGAACGATTTGAGGCTCTTCATATTCCTGAATCAACCAGATGCCATTGGGCTACATTGGCACGTGATAGGGTCCAATGGAAATGTTACTGGTGCCCGCTCGAGCAAATCAATGAATAATGGGATTCAAGTGATCAGG
>JAJIBD010005808.1:0-20503 GCA_021461705.1 Cryptotis parvus
ATCACTGTATCACTGTCTTCCCATTCATCTTCCCATTTGCTCGGCGGGCACCAGTAACATCTCCATATGACCTGTCTCATGCAAGTAGAGCCCAAGGGCACCTGCTTGCTCCAGGAACATAAAGAGCCTCAAACCATTCCATCAGGTCATGGGAATGAGGTCTATAATTGTTACTGGTATCTGGCATATCAAATACAACACGGAGTAGCTTGCCAGGCTCTGCCGTGTGGGTAGCATACTCTTGAAGTCATCTCAAAATCCAGCATTTATTGATGAACCGCTTGTCACATGCTGCCCCGCGAGGCGGGCTGTGATAGGCTGGTCTGCTGGGTGGAGTTCTGACGAGGGGTAAGTCCGGATGTGGAAAATGGAGGTCCTCATGGAGTAGGGGGTTGTCTGGCTTGTTGTGAGGCTCTGCTGGGGTGGCAGGTCAGGGCTAGAACCTGCCATTCCTCCAGGCACCTCATGAGCCTCTGGGCACAGTGAGAGCCAGCAGCAGCTCTGCCCCATGTCTGTCTCAGGTATACCTGGGCTTGAAGTAGTCTTCGCTGTAGGGGTGGGACTCCGACTAGCAGGGCTTCGATATTGGCTTTTCTATTGGGTGGAACTCTGATGAGCTGTGGAGTCTGGATATTGAGAATTATTACCCTCATGGTGTAGGGTTCCTCTGGTTTCCTGAGGCTCTATTAGGATGGTGGGCCAGGGAGAGCCAGCAGCTGAGCACAGGAGAGCTGGTAGCAACCCTATCCCATGTGTCTGTGTCTGGAGGTGGGCCAGCACCCCCAGATAAATAAAATTTGCTAAAATATTCTCTGGTGCCCACTCCCGAACAAAATCAACGATCAATGGGAAGACAGTGATACAGACAGTGAAAATATTCTCTAGTTTATAAACTGTTACTGGTGCCCACTTTCGAGCAAAAATGATGATCAATGGGAAGACAGTGATACAGACAGTGAAAATATTCTCTAGTTTATAAACTATATAAAATAGTAGATAAAAAATTTAGAACCTGTTGTTTTAAATATCACAGCATTTTCTATTACAAAGCATGATTATGGTGTGAGTAGTACATTTTTTAAGCATGGGTGCTGGAATTTTTCAAATATTAACCTAAAACAGACTTGCTTTAAGTAATCATTGTCATTTTTTTCTCCACAATGTATTCAAATGCCAAACTTCACATAAGGGAATGCTATGTAAGTCTGACAAGTGAAATAAAAAGCTTCAATTGCAACTTTATGTAAGCTAATTAAAACTATAATTTTGCTTTGCTAGCACATAGTTTCCACTTAAAATGCCACTTCTAGAGCCTGAAAGATAATACAGCAAGTATGGTGCTTCCTTGTGTGTAAGCAATGCAGGTTTGCTCCCTGGCATACCATATGGTCCCCTGAGCTCTGCCAGAAGGAATTCCTCAATGTCGAGCTGGGAGTAACTCCTGAACATTGCCTGATGTGGTCCAAAATCTAAACAAAGCAAATGTCATTTCTACCCAGCTACTCTGCATTATTTTAATGGTATTTTCAAAATGTTGCATATTTAATTTGTAACTTTTCTCCTTGCACTTGCTTATGAATTACAATAATACATATTTTGTGGTCTAAGAACACGACTGTTTTTGGTATTTGGACTTTATCATTTATTTGAATCAAAAGTTAATACATTTTCACACCACAGTCACACAAGTCAGGGAATTTGATTTGATCCATTTTATAAATGCTGGGAAACACTGCTGAGCTGGGGCACAGCTGAGTTCCCAGCAGTATCTGGGAGCAGGATTCCCTTTCTGCCGCAAGGGACCAGCGGTGGTAAACAGATGAAGACTCAGGAATTCAGCAATGTTTCCAAAACCTTTACTCACACAAGTTCTGGCATACAATTCAGAGGATAGAGAAAAACCCAAACTTCCAATTCCTAGCAGACTCAGACCATGTGCTCAGGTCAGGATCCTCAGCCAAGGTGGTCACTGGACCCAGACCATGTGCTAAGGCCTAAGCCCAGAATAGATGGAAGAGCGGTCAGAGAGGAAGCAAATGTCTCTTCCAAATCTGCCCCAATCTACCAGTGTGAATCGTAAGAGACAGCCCCAGGCAGGATGCAGCTGCTGTCAGCCTTAACAGATCCAGGGGCTCTGCTGAGATGTAGGAGTCCATTAGAGCACGTGCTCCAAGAATGATGAGAAGTGGTTTACATTGTACAGTTACTCAAAAATTAATAAATATCTGGACTTGAAACATTTTTTATTTATTTTATTTTTAAAATATTTGTTATACACCATGAGATATACAATTACAAAGACGTTCATGTTTGGGTTTCGGTCATACAGTTTTCCAGCCCCCATCCCTCCATCAGTGCCCATTTTCCACCACCAATGTCCCCGATTCCCTCTCCCCTCCCTAGCCTGCCTCTATGGCAGGTTCTTTTTATCTCTTTTCTCTCGTTTTCTCTCTCTCTCTTTCTCTCTTCCTTCTCTTACATACTGTGGATTGTAATGCATACGCCTTAGAGGTTATCATGTGTATCTTTTTGCCTGTATTAAATGCTCAGTCTAGGTTGGTATTAGCACTTTCGACAATTATTAGCAGACTGTTCCCTTCTCTGTCTTACCTAACCTCTGACTCTCACACCTTATGGTAATTTCCACCTTTGACAAGACCACCTGATCCATGTTAAATATTATTTTTTAAAACACATGTTTTACTTTTATTATTGAATCACTGTGAGATTCACCATTACAAAGCTGTTCATGATTGGGTTTCAGTCATACAGTGTTCCAACACCCATCCCTCCACCAGTGCACATTTCCCACCACCAATCAATGTCCCCAGTTTCCCTCCTTCACATCTCCCCTATTCCCAGTCTGTCTCAATGACAGTCACTTTTCTTCTTCTTATAGAAAAATAAAATCATAAACTGATTTTAAAGTGTACTTTCAACGATAATGACAAAAAAATTCAAAGGACATCATAAATCTATGTGATAAAACTATAAAATAATATTGCCTTTAGGGGAAAAAGGAAGCTCTACATATATTATAATAATATAAAATGTAAACTGGCTTAAATCATATAAAAAAAAATAGAAATGGCCTCAAATATATAGAACAAAAGCTTCATCAAACTAAGTGACAAAAGATACCGAGTCCAAAATTTTAGCGCGATGCTGAAACTAGTCTTATTCCATTGTTGAAAGAACAAGCAATGAAAAACAAGTAAGCTGAGGGTTATGGAACACAAAATTCCAATGTATTGTAGCACAAATTTTGGTAGCATACATCATCTGCTAAAATGTGACAAAAAAACTACATAAATTTGAAATAACTTAAGACCCAGTATAAGGTGCTTTTTTCTGCTCCCTCAAATTTGTCTTTGGTAAACTGAGTTTTATGTGCTCTGAAGTCATTGTCCAATGTCCAATGTCCAACTTCTTTTGCAGACTGTTTACAAGCAGACCCTCTCGTAGCGACTTATCCTTTCAATGGGGAGGGAAAACTGGAGTCTGCTCACCTCCCTTCCCTGACAACCGACCTACATTGGTTACATCGACCTTCTCTTGTCTTCTCTTATATGGCACCTGAATTGGGGTTAATTAGTCCTGAAAGTTTCTATGTTATATGGAAGTACATGATGGTATTAATAAACGTCTTTCTCTCTCATCAATCTGTCTAATGATTGCTTCTTTTTCCAGCCTCTAAAGAACCCGGAATGGTATGGGCTGATTTTCTTGCATACTTAGGATAAAAATAAACAGACAAAAATGAAGGAAGGAAACTCAGGTTTAATTGCTACCAAATGAAAATAAGAAACTCCAACGTGTCTGTAAATTAAATAATAGATTTATATCTTACTCATAAATTGAAGAACAAATCTTAGTGGTTGTTAGAAACATATTGAATTGAAAGGAACCAAATGTTTGGGGATATCAAATGTTTGGGATCAATAGAGCTATAAGGGATTTCATAAACATGTATTCTTATCAGTTATAGACACTCAGGTATAAAGGTTTATTGTAATAAAGTATTTTAATATGTCAACACAGAGTGGTTCAGAGAAACACAGATCATGCTTCATGTGCATGAGTCCCTGGGCTCACTTTCCAGGACCGCAGACCCCTGAAATACCAACAGGGATGACCCTGGTTATTCTCAGAACCACAGGGTCCTTGACACACCATCAGTTCTGAGCACTGAAGTTGAGGACTACACTGTAGGACAAGCAGCAGAGTGTAACAGCCCACCAGGTATAGCAGTGGAGAGCCCCCAAAAGAATTCAGTGAAAACTGGTGAGCTCAAAAGGTTAGAATCAGTGGAGTGGGAGGCCCCATGGGGCAGAGCTGCTACTGGCTCTCCCTGTGACCAGCCGCTCATGAGGCGCCCGGGAGGGGATGGTGGGTTCTAGCCCTGGCCCACCATCCCAGCAGAGCCTCGCAGCAAGCCAGAAGACCCCACTCCATGAGGGCCTCCATTTTTCCACATCCGGACTTCTCTCTCGTCAGACCTCCACCCAGCAGACCAGCCTATCAGTGCCCGGCTCACGCAGCGCTTGCGGCTCTTGCCGGTTCATCAATAAATGCTGGACTTAGAGGTGCCTACAAGAGTATGCTACCTGCACGGCAGAGCCTGGCAAGCTACCCGTGTTGTATTTGATATATGCCAAATACCAATAACAATTATAGACCTCATTCCGGAATGGATTGGGGCTCTTTATGTTCCTGGAGCAAGCAGATGCCTTGGGCTCTACTAGCATGAGACAGGACATATGGAGATGTTACTGGGGCCCGCTCAAGCAAATCGATGATGACGGAGAAGACAGTGATACAGACAGTGGGAGGCCCAGGTCTGATCTCCATCACTGTATAGTAGTTTGAGCCCACCAGGAAAGATCCCTAGTCATCAAGCCAGGTGTAGCCCCTAGACAATGTACATGTGGCCCCAAAACAAAAGAAGGAACTTAGTGAGACATTCTAATATTTACAAAAGAGACTTTTGTAAGGAGTTATAAAGTGTTATGCATTCCCATAGTATCTTTCTCAAGTTATTTAGCATCATCAAATGTAGCTAATGGTGCAACTATCAGGGCTAGTTCATCCAGCCACTATATTCTCATCACAAAAGCATAGTAGTGAATATATTTTGCTGTGACCCTCATGTTGTCTCTGTTTTCAGGATATACCTGAAGGTGTTGACCTGGTCGAGCTCTGGGTTTCCTTTTTAAGCTCTGCTCAGGGCTGTCTCCCAGTGATGCTTCTGGTATTGGCCAAGTGAGAGGAAAGCATCATAACTCCTGGTACCATCTCTCTACCCCTGCTCTCTCTTTTAAAAGTTTTCCACTACCACTTATGACATTAGAAAGTTTAAATGCAAGTCGTTCAAAAATTGTTCATCGACTAGCCAGTACTTGGGGAGAAAAATGGAGTATTTGGTTTATAGGTCACCTCTGTTTGGTTCAATTATTTGACTCCTTCGGAGGCCACTATTATTGTGTCATTATTTTGCGCCAATACTCCTTGACTACATAAATTACACAAGCATAAATTAATTCTATGTGGTTTGATTTAATTAAATAGGTGACAAATACTGGGCAATTGCTTAGTAATTGAGGAAGCCAAAGCAAGAAGTTGAAATATACACCCTAAGCTATGCCAGAGAGTCCGGTAATGTTATAACCAGAACTGAATTAAGTTGCCTGCCCGAGTGTGCCAGGCTACTCATTTCCTGGACCTAAGAAATGTATAAGAGTTGGCATGTTGTGGAGGTTCCTCTGGCTCTTGTGAGGCTCTGCTGGGATGGTGGGCCAGGGCTATACCTGCCTTTCCTCGTGGGCACCTCACGATCAGCTGGGGACTGGGAGAGCTGGTAGAAACTCTGCCCGTATATCTGAGTCTTTTCTAATTATGTGGATATAAACCCATCTTGATAAGATATATGAAGAACCCCACTGAATTTCTTGTTTAAAAGGTAAACCTGAGAAAGCACAGCAAAGATTTAATTTATTTCATTATTACAGATATAAAAATGTTAATAAGATTCAGTCAACATATCAGTACATATTAAAAGTACATCATGGTAAGACCATGAAGATTTTATTATAGGATTAGGCAGATTCCATGTCAAAAACTCCTAAATCAGTTCATCAATAGATCAAAGAAAAAGGAAATGTAATTACTTTAATGGTGTCTAGAATACTTAATACAGTTGCACACAATTCCTTATGAAAACCTTCTGTAAACTAGAAATATATTTACGTAACCCTAAAAAAATTTAAAGACTGAAATTTTTTAAAGTACAAAAATTTCCCATCAAAATCAGTCTTTCTATGTGACATTGGACATAATAATCCTACATTTCACAATTTATGTGAGAAGAGAAAAGATGTTGAAAGTAATTAGAATGAATAAAATAAGTTAGATGCAATAATGTCAATTACAATAATTATTATAATAAATGTGGTTGTTGATTACTCATATATATAAATGCACACTTGAATTATTTATAATTTGTTTATATGAAATAAAAAAGATTTAATTTGAATAACCAAAAAAAAACGAAATGTATAAGAGTTGGAACAATAACATTTGTTTAGAAATATCCTGTCTTCACTAAGTTAGATGCTCAAATTTTCAGATATTTTTTCAGATTTTTTAAAGGAATTCTGAGTTTTACCCAGGCTTTGGGTTTCTAGCACTGGCAGATAATTCCCTTTAATAGTTAATATCCAATATCATTTCATATTCAGGAGCTTGAGTTCTCGAAAGCCAACTCGCTTGGGTTTTTTGTCTCTATTCTTAACAGTATAATGATATAAAAGTGATAAAGAAGACGCTAAGTGTTTGTGACTAATATTAGTAATGTTAATGAGGGAAAAACTATTTTGAAAGGCTAATATGCTACATAAAATTATATGTACTGTACATCCATGGTGATGTTTAAAATACCCAGCTGTGATAATTTTGTCAATATGTAAAGTAATTAACTGCAACTGTAAATTGAAGCATCTAATGTAATAGTGTTAATGGTATTTATAATTCTCCTCTAAAGTGTCAGGCGAAGATTGCCAAGCACTTCATAAAATTAATACTCTACTTCTCATTCCTGCTTATTGGCAAGAATACCAGGCTGTCTCACTGAGACATGGATGAAAGAAACAGTCGTGATTGGATTTTCATGCTAAAGAGTATGAAAGAGGAAACTCTAGCCAGAATTCTAGCTTAAATGTCTAATCACTTAAGATGAAAAATTAAAATGCACCTGAGATTAGTTCTCTAAGTTACAATAATAAATTAGAAATTATTTGCAGTAACTCATGATGAGATCCTTAACATTTGAAAGCTAGAGCCTTAAGTGTTGGGAGTAATTCTCCAAAAATTGCAGCAAGGCAAGACTTAAATAAACCCAATGTGTGGGTCTGTTCGGGATCCTGACTGACACGCAAGAAATCTTCATTTAGGACCAAATTTCCCTCTGCAGTGGGAGACTTGAGATACTCGAGGCCCTATGTCTTTGCAGCATAGTCAAGTCAGTTTGTTTCCAGGCAAAAGCTGTCCTTGTAGCTTCATGCAGAAATTCAATTCTAAACTTAATGCGAACAAAACAAGATATTTTCAAAATTTTTTGCAACGTTGCCAGTACTATAATAGGTTTCGCCCCTACTCTGATTCTTCTATAACTTGATTCTAACTTTCCTCTTCTGATAACTCCAGGCCTGTGAGTCTTCCCCCAAACTCTATATTCGCAGATTCCTATAAATTGGTACTAAATGATAGTCTGACCTACCACGTTATATTTCTGTACTTACATTAACACACTAACAGTGTAATTAGTGACTTAATTACCTTGTATATTATGAATTAAGTTAAGACATGTGTAATGTGGCTTGTTTCCTATCTTTCTGTTCGTTTCCACTGGAATACTTATATGCGTATGCACCATTATCATTCGGGTCACATAGCTCTGTAATAGATTAGCAAGACAAAACATGTGCTTAATAATATATGTGTGTATATGTGTACACACATACATATTATTTATAATGTTCCTGTGCTTATTCTTTGTAAGTTCTACCTGAAACTAAAATGATTATATTTCAAGGGAAAAGTTGGTTTTTATTTTTGAATAATTTTATAATAAATGGTAATATATATACTTTAAAACTTAAAATTTCAAGCTTATTTTATCATTAAAGAAAGTATTATATTATATTTTCCCAAAAAATCGTTTAAGGAATCTTTAAAACAGTCCATCATGTGTCTTAATAAGAGTCGTGAAAGCCGGAGAGAGAGGGATAGAGAGTCATTTTCATACATTCTCCCTATTCTTTCTGCTCTTCCTTTTTCTCCTCCCATTAGTGACTCCACATAGTAGCAAGGAAGTGTTGAGGGAAGAAATCAGGGCAGGGAATGATCGATAGTAACCTGGAATACTCACATGAGGAAGGCAAATAAGGCCATCATTGCTCGCTATGAGTAAAACTCAGACCTCAATGAATGTATTGACCTCTAGATTGTCACAGTAGAGCCTGGAATTGAAAGCAATGGCAAGTAATTTTTATTTGAATGTTTGCTTGTTTTTGGACCATTTCCTGCAATGTGCAGAATTTACTCTGAGGTTTACTGCTGTGTTCAGCGACATCAATGGCAGTGCTCAAGGGTCCATTTTGGATACCTATGATCAAACTAAGGTAGACCTCATACAAAGCAAACCTCTGTAATATCTCTCTGGCCCTAAAGTGTATGTTCTTTCAATAGATGTAATACAAGGGGATGGGAGGAAAACAGGAGAAACAAATTAGGTGAGAGTCAGTGAAATGTATGACTGGTAGAGCCCTATTTTACATGCAAGAAATTTAGTTTTTTAAAAAGCATAGAGGTGAATAAAGTGTCTGGGCAAAGAGAGCATCAATGCAGTTAACTAGATTAAAAATAACAATTCTTGGAGAAGCTTGGCATGAAAGTGGTGAAACTTAATTAGATTCCCCAATATTCCAAAGGAAGTATGACAAGATTCAGAAACAAATTAGAGTGTTAAGGATTGAATGAATTCCAGGAATTTGAATCAGAATAACTAAAATATTTGAGCTGTCCTGTTATATCTTATTTTTGTAATAACCAAGAAGTTATATATTAAATTATGAAAATCCATAGACATACTGGTATTCTATGTCAACATAATTCCCTATTAAAACTTCCCTGTAACATAATGCTATGTCAAAGGGATGGAAAAAGTTTAGCATAAGCCAAAGACTTAAAGAGACATTTTCTTCCTGGGTCTTCAAACTATATTAGGTTTCTACATGAATCACATTTGTAAGTTATTTTATGTTTTCAAAATTGGTTCCCAAATCTATGCTAGAGGTATTGATATTTGAAGATCTTTTTTGTGTTCCAAAACTACTTGAAAATGTCCATATCTGCTGCTAAATCATTTTTATATGCAATATTTTGGAAGAGAACAGGAGTTGCTCTTGTACACAGATAGGTTAGGCAAAGACGATCTTTTGTGGTACAAACTCTCTCTCTCTGTGTGTCTCTCTCTGTCTCTGTCTCTCTCTCTCCCCACCCCCCCCACCTTACTCCAATACTCATCTCTGAAACTCTTTTCTACAAGGGAAGGTGATAGTCCTGAGGAACCTGGACAGAAATTAAGACTGACTTTCCTTTTCCTGCAAAGAGCAACCCCTTCCCCATGAGCCTATGTCCATAGGCTAGTATTTGGAGTGGTTGGGATGCGTTCATGGACCACAGATATCAGTTGGACTTCAACAGCAGCTTAACAACTACTTTGTGGGCGGGTGGGACCCTGGCCTCCATGCTTCCTAGGGACTCATAGCCGCCATCATCATCCTAACCCAGCCTGGGGAATTTCCCAGGTGATCCCAAAAAGGTTGAGGAGAAAACGGAAGCTCTCTTCCCTTGAAGCTACCTTCCTCACTTCCCACTTTCACCTAGGTCACTTGTAGCTCTCGAGAAGAGAGCCTGGAATCAGGTCACCTGCAACTTAATGTATGAGGCGAGCTGAGAACCGACTTTCCTCGGGGTCACGCTCTCTCACCAGCCTCTTCTGCCCAAAGCATCTCCTCTGTGTCATGCTGTTAAGCTTCAAGGGCCTAATGGGGGAAAGTGGGGAGTGGAGGGACTCAGGACGGGGAAATATTGCTTCTTTTTAGAACTCCTTTTCCTTGGAGATGTGACCCTGGAAATGTGATGGAGCTATTTGTGGAGGGCAGTTCAGAGGCATGCAGGACTTTCTCTGATAAAGCTCTGGCCAATGATTTGTTCTGTGTTAGACCAGTTAGAAGATTCTGGCCCGTGGCTGACTGAACGAAACTTTCATGCATTTCTCAAATGCATGGGCCTGGTTTACCCAGTCACTCTTGCCCAGGCAATTAAATGAAATATTCAGCGGAACTAAATTACTTAAATTCTTAGATATAAATACTGAAGTTGTTCATGAATATCATCTAAAATTTATTTTCTCCTGTCCCTTATTTCTGCCTTCCATTCCACTACAGTTTCTCATACTTGTCACTACCCAGCTTTACCCAAAGATAAAAAATCTGGAATAAAGCACCTAAGAATGGGTTTGCTTCTACATGGCATAAATAAACTTTAAAAGTTCCAACTGTTGAGTTTTTGAGGTTGTGTAAAAACACATGTGGTATTTGAAGAGCAAGAATCCAGCAGCACTGTGGAGGGACGTTTTATTTAAATAAACAGTACACATGGCTTCCCACTTGTACTTCATTTTGTCCAAGTGAAATTATCTCAAAGACCTCAGTCTTTGAGAGACTTTGCAGATAAAATACAAAGTGAGGATGAGATCCCATGGATCACACCCAAATGGGAGGGAGGCGGCAGCTGTATGGGCAATACTTGATCATGGAATTTTGGGGCCTTCGGAGCTGTGTGTTTTGGAGGCATCTCAACAGTCTTAATGTCTGGTGTTGCAGCATCTGTTCCGTTCTCAACCTAAGGAGGAGACTTCATTTTCTTTAAGAGAATGGAAATATACCCAGTTTTATTACCTGCATTTACTGTGAACTAGAGAAATTCAGTTCATAGACCTGAATTTGGATCAAAAATGATTTATTTCTTCTCAATGGACAGGAAGGAAAAAAAAGAAACTAGATATGCCTTTCAGAAAGTTTGATTCTATCACTAGTGAGATAGAAGGAGAAAGAATTGTCAGAACTAGACATTCCAGCAAAATGTCTTAAAATTAGGCTGACATAGTGCCATGCTTTCAGGCCCTGGCAGAGCAGCCTTGGAATGGAAAGAATTGTTCTACCTGCTTGTGCCAAAGAGCCTGTTTTATAAATTCCTCCTGAGCTGCTCTTTACCGGAGAAGCAATGATTTTGTCTGGCTAGATTTTAACAACAGAATGCTTTTCACGCACATAGCTATTCATTGTGGTTTTCCACAATTATGATATGGAAGATAATCATAAAATGAGGAACAGAAAAGAGCCTGTCATTTTTTCGTAGGAAAAAAAATAGGAATAAATGGAGTTTTGTTTCTAATGCTGTAGACTGAGTATTAGTTTCATGAAGTAGGGAGAAACTGAATAATATTTCCTATATTTTATAAAACACATAAATAAAATGCAGTAGTTGCCTAACCAGGAAATTGTTCTTATTGCAAAGAAAGCTGACACCCGGCATGAAGCCCTCCTGATCTGTCAGGCAATGAGGCTCACAAAATAATGAGAAAATACTACAGCACTCAAACTATTATTACATCTTAGAGGGTTAGAGTTGGGCAAAAGTCTGGAAGAAAATTAGGATAATTTGGTCCTCAAATAGCCGAAGGAAGAGAAACCTTTTTTGAAAAATATTTCTTTTTTTTTTTCAAAATAAAGGAAAAGTAAAAAGGAAGGGAAGGGGAAAAGAAGAAAAACCTAAGGTTCTAGACTTCAGAGAATGTTTGTCTTCTTTTCCCCAGTGATCACTGGTGTTTCTTTTTTGTCAGTGCGGGAAGAAAGTCTGTGGCTTCATGTCTACTTTCTGTTACGGTCTTTGGTGTTATCCAGTAAGGAAGCTGAGAATGGGCTGCTCTGGCTATTCATAATCCTTGTTTTCTTGGGATTGTTTTGGAGACAGAGAAATTGCATTGGCTGCTGCCTACATTCCTATTCTTTCCCTTTCTTTTGGCAGACAGCTATGGATTTGTCCAGAGTGGGTACAGAGAATTAGAAGAGGAAGTAAAAAAGCCACCATTCCTAATATACATAAGAATCCATGTGATATGTGCACTAATTACAGTTTCAGTCCTCTCAAAGCAACATCCGGGTATCATCCATCAATTATTTTATTTTAGGTTTTGTTTTGTTCTGTTTCATTTTGTATCCACATTTGGTATTGCTCAGGGTTTCTCCTGGTTCCCTGCTCCAGAATCACTCCTGGTGGAACCATGGGAACAATATGGAGTGCCAAGACAACTCAGGCCAACAGTATGTAAGGTGAGTGCTATATTATCTGCTGTACGATGACTCTGGCCACAATATTAGTTAATGCCTTAATGTGACCCAAGATAAAATAAGGTTTATTATTGCCCCATTATTAAAGTACACATTATTGAATATTCTACTGTAGAAATGCAAATTTTCTATTTTGGCTACTGGTGGTAAATGAACCTAACATGTCCCCAGAACACCTATAATAACTCCTTCTGTTCCTCTTGGGTCCTCTGAGCTCTGGTCTATGATGTCCAGATAATTTTTTCCTCCCCCACAGCAATTTTTGTCTCTATTATAAAGAACCTACCAGGTATGCTTGGGTTCATTTACAATCTTTGTGAAACTCCAGGTTGTCATTGATACAGGTCTTTTCCTCCTTTTCCCATTATTCTTCATGTTCTCCTCTTTGACCTCTGAACTTCAAAATATTCTTTAATTTTCCCATATTTTAAGTGTTCTAATGGTGGAGTACACAGCTGCTCAGGTCCTCTGCATCTTGCCTGGAGTTATCTCCTGCAGGCCACTTTGTAGTTAGGGACAGGAAACAGTTTGTATCTGTGAATATATGTGGCAGAATATCTTACATAATCTATGTTAACTGGAATAAATATTTCCTCTCATTCATCACAGATGGGTCTCTGACAAGCCGGGCTTGAGACTGGCTTTCTCTCTTGGTGGAGCTCTCACGAGCTGTGGAGTCCAAATGATGAAAAAATGCTGCCAGCATGGTGCAGGGTTTCCTCTGGATTTTTCCAAGGCTCTATTGCAACAGTGGCCTCAGGCCAGAAGTCACTCTCCCTCCCAGACCTCTCGTGGTCAGCGGAGCACAGGGAGCACAATGGGGAGAGCTGGTAGCAGCTCTGCCTCTTGTATCCATGTATCTCTTCACAGACGAGAGTCAGGGATGCTGTCTCGTTTGCCAAGGTGTCGAAAATCAGATGGGCTGAACATGTAATGCAATTTGGAGATGGCTGCTGAACTAGAGCCATTACCAACCGGATCCCACGAGACATCAAAAGACCGCTTGGCCGCCCACCTAAAAGATGATCAGACTTCTTCGTCAAGACCCTGAACAAACGCTTTGAGGGCTCTTTGTATTCCTGGAGAAAGCAGATGCCATTGGACTACACTGGCACATGACAGGGACACATGGAAACGTTACTGGCACCCGCTTGAGCAAATCGATGAATAACGGGATGTCAAGTGATCAAGTGATTTTACAGATCCCCTCGAGGGACCAGAATAGCTTACCAGTATTTTTATCTGGCTATGTTGGATCTCTCTTTCGGGGTCAGGAAAATAAACATTTTTGTTACTGGATTTGGCATATCGAACACACATCGGACAGCTTGCCAGGCTCTGCAACTACACCACCTCCACTTCGCTGATGACATCGTTCTAATAACACCAAACATTAGCCAAGCAGCACAAATGCTGGCTGACTTTGACAGAGAATGTGGAAAGGTAGGTCTACAGCTGAATCTGAAGAAAACTATGTTCATGAAAAATGAACTAGTTCCAGAGGCCCCATTCACTCTCAATGGAACAAACATCTCTGAATGCAGCAGTTATGTGTACCTAGGTCGTGAAGTCAACATGATGAGCGACCCTAAAACCTGAGCTGCGCAGGAGGAAGAGAGATGCAGGGAATGCCTTCAAAGGCATCGAAGAAATAGCTAAAAAGGACAAAGAACCTCCGGCTCCGGGCACATCTCTTCGACTCCACCGTTCTCCCTGCATTAACATACGCCTCAGAGACCTGGGCCCTATGAAAGCAGGATGAGAATGCTATTCAGGTCTCCCCAGAGAAGCATCGAAAGAGCTATGCTTGGAATACCACGTCTCACTCAAGTGAGAGAAGGAATCGGAGTTCTGACCTCCGGTCGCTATTCCAGAATCAGGGACGCTGACTCGTTTGCCAAGGCATCGAAAATCAGATGGGCTGGACATGTAATGCGATTTGGAGACAACCGCTGGACTAGAGCCGTTACCGACTGGATCCCACGGGATGTCAAAAGATCACGTGGCTGCCCACCTACAAGATGGTCAGACTTCCTTGTTAAGACCCTGAAGGAACGGTTTGAGGCTCTTCATATTCCTGAATCAACCAGATGCCATTGGGCTACATTGGCACGTGATAGGGTTCAATGGAAATGTTACTGGCGCCGCTCGAGCAAATCGATAAATAACGGGATTCAAGTGATTCAAGTGAAGTGATCAAGATGTTGGATCTCTACATACAATATGGTTAAAATTAGATCAGAGAGAAATGTTTGCCCCCTAGCAAGCAAGCGTGGCTTTCTAATAAATCTAGAGGTTAATCACTGTCTTTCTGTTCATCTTCGATTTGTTCGAGCTGGCACCAGTAACATCTCCATATGACTTGTCTCATGCAAGTAGAGCCCAAGGGACCCTGCTTGCTCCAGGAACATAAAGAGCCTCAAACCATTCCATCAGGTCATGGGAATGAGGTCTATAATTGTTACTGGTATCTGGCATATCAAATACGACACGGGTAGCTTGCCAGGCTCTGCCGTGTGGGTAGCATACTAGAGGTTAATACCTAAAACAATTGTGAGGTAAAGACAAAGATGCTGTGAAAGTTAAAAGAAATATATACCTGGCTGTAGAATATCTATGGTACAGATACAAGTCTTTTGTATTAACTCTGAGATGCAGTTTATCTCATATTGTCCTTCTCCATTTCTGCATAGGACCTGCAGGGAAACTTCAAAGGCAGACCTTGGTTTTGGGCAATATAACATTTCAGAGGGATCAGGTAAGCTCCTGGGGAGCAAACCTTAAGGAATTGTACTTGACTGCAATCCATTAATGTGTGCCAGGTCAGTGCTGTAGAAATATAAAAAGTAGTAGCTCTCTTCCTCTTCACTCTCTGCCTTCTTGCTCTGTCTGTGCTCTCTGCCTCTGCTCTCCTCCTCTCTGTTCTCTG
This sequence comes from Cryptotis parvus, assembly GCA_021461705.1. NCBI lineage: Eukaryota > Metazoa > Chordata > Mammalia > Eulipotyphla > Soricidae > Cryptotis > Cryptotis parvus. The sequence continues at coordinate 15,403 of JAJIBD010005808.1, forward strand.
CCTTTTGGGTCTAAACATGTGGTAGCAACCATCTTGGCCTAGTCTAAACCTACACATGGATAGGGCCCAGCTAGCAACCTAAAGTTTGGGGGTTTCCTGTGACTGGATTGTATACCACAACCTGTGTGAGTAAAGCTTTTAAAACATCACTGGATTTGAGAGTCTTTCTCTGGCCACCAATCCCCTGGGGTAGAAGGGGATCTCTCTCCTGCTCCCCTGTTTTGTCCTGGAACTCAGCATTTGCCATCATCCTAATATACATATAAATTCTGATTTGTTATATTGCTAGAAAGTCTAGTTCCTAATTAAAATTGTATTTATTGTATCTGCAAATTACAAAGGTGGCTTTCTGGTGTTCTTGTTTGCATTGTGATATATATATATATATATATATATATATATATATATATCCTCAATCCGGCCCAGGTATGCTGGTCCAGAGACTCTCAGACATGGGGCAGAGCGGTTCCTTGCTCTCCCTGTGCCCAGCCATTCATGAGGCAGTCGGGAGGCATGGTGGGTTCCAGCCTTGGCCCACCACCCCGGCAGAACCTCACAACAAGCCAGACGACCCCCACCCACTCCATGGGCGCCGCCATTTTCCACATTGGACTTCCCTCTGTTCAGAACTCCACCCAGCCGACCAGCCCATCACAGCCCGGCTCGCGCGCGTAGCGGCGCGCGGTTCATCAATAAAGGCTTTATTTGGAGGTGTTTATAGAGTATGCCTCCCGCCACGGCAAGCCTAGCAAGCTGCTTCGTGTTGTATTTGATATGCCAAATGCCAGTAACAATTATATTAGATCATTCTCATGACCTAATATAATGGTTTGAGGCTCTTTATGTTCCTGTACCAAGCCGATGCCCTTGGCTCTACAGCATCACTTGAATCACTTGAATCACTTGAATCCCGTTACTCATCGATTTGCTCGGCGGGCGCCAGTAACATTTCCATTGGACCCTATCACGTGCCAATGTAGCCCAATGGCATCTGGTTGATTCAGGAAGAAATTTTATCAGGCACTGCTTGTTTGCCTTTCTTACTGCTGCCGTATTAAGGGCTCTTTCGGGTCAGGAATATAAAACATTTTTGTTACTGGGTTTGGCATATCGAACACGCATCGGACAGCTTGCCAGGCTCTGCCATGCGGGCACTATATTCTCATTGCTTTGTGGGGCTCTCTCAGAGGGTGGGTAGAATATTTCTGGTAGTTTGGAGGTAAATCGCGCACAGCCGCTTGCGGCCCTACGGGAAAGCTGGTTTCTGCTCTGCCGGGTGTACCGGCTCTACAGCATGTGACAGGACATATTGAGATATTACTGGTGCCCGCTCTAGCAAATAGATGATTAACGGGAAGATCGTGATCGTGATCGTGAATGGATATAGCTCCTCTATTCTTTTAAGTGAAACTTTGCGAGAGTTTATTTTCCTGCCCTGGGTATCATACTCCTCTGTCCTTGGCTCCAACTCATTGGATGTGCCGAACCGCAACTGGGACCTCAGGCCCTACCACTCCATTGTCATTTTCAAGGCCTTCTTTACTTTCCACAGCTTGGTGGAGCTCCAGTGCCTGAAGGGACCAGCAACAGCAGGCTCTTTTGCTCATTCAACAGGAACAGGAAGATGACCACAGTGCTAAAGCAGCACCAAAGTACTGCCTTCGTGGACATCCTGATGACGTTCTTCTTTCTTTCTTCTTTCTTCTTTCTTCTTTCTTCTTCTTTTCTTCTTCCTCTTCTTCCTCCTCTTCCTCTTCCTCCTCCTTCTCCTCCTCCTTCATGAAGCTGATATCTTTCTAAATGCCAAGAAGTGAAAAGCAAGTGGGACGTGGCAACAAAGGACAGGGACAGGAAGTAGATGTTGGTGTCCACAAAGATGCCCTACACCTCTTCAGTGTCCTTCTTCGAGACGTCCAGCTGCTGCGGCAAGTACACAGCATCCTGCATGGGGATCCAGAAGCAGATGGCCCAGAGAGATGCGGTTGTAGGCCACGGTGAGTGGAGCTCTGGGCTGGAGTGGTGGATGACCATGAGATACTTCACCTGGTTGCTGAGCTGGTTGATGAACAGAATAGGGAGGTAAAGCACCATCTTCCCCACTGCACCATCTTCATTAGCGATGCACGTTAGCTGGCAGCATGGAGCCATTGAAGGCGAAGTTGTCCACCATAATGTTGAGCATCAGCCTGGGTCTCCAGTGAGACAGGACTCATCAAGGGCACTGGGCGGCTTGTTCCCAGCATGGATATGCTTTGCAGAGGGCTCACCTCCTCAGGCCTGGGCACCATGTAGGTGGGGAGTGGGGCTGGCCAGGTACACCTGATTGCCGTCATGCCATGACAGGATGCATGCTTGGTGTAGGAAGATGTAGGCCTACAGTGTGCCATTGTCCTGTGTCTTCTTGGGCACCTACACGTTGATGGTCCTCTCAAACTTGGACTACTGAGAGTATCCCACCCTCAAGGCGGAGCCTGGCAAGCTTCCCGTGTCGTATTTGATATGCCCAAAAACCAGTAACAATTATAGACCTCATTCCATGACGTGGTGGAGTGGTTTGAGGCTCTTTATGTTCCTGGAGCGAACAGATGCTCTTGGGCTCTACTAGCATGTGGCAGGACATAGGGAGATGTTACTGGTGCCCGCTGGAGCAGATCGATGAACAAAGGGAAGACAAGTGATACAAATGACAAGTGGTTTTCCTGCCCACAGAGCAAACTCAATTTTCTTTGTGAATTTTTGCCCTCGGCTCCCTTTTTCTTTTAGAGCAGCAGAATGCATTTTCAGTGATTGCTGACCATTAACTCTCCAAGCAAATTTTAGAAATGAGACTGAGGTCTTGAATTTGATGAATGTGCCTACTAGTTGGGTTCCTAAAGAATGAGAAAATTGAATTAGTCTTTGGTCTTTAATTCTGGAATATTTCTTCTCAGGAGAAGGCAAGCCCCTTACAAATAAATTTGTAAAACTTTGTCTCATGAATAAATCTTCCCATTTTGCACCACTGTTACTTGGTATTTCTTATTCTGAAAACTATCTAGTTTGACTGATCTAAACTGTAATTATCTTTTAAATATCAGAGTAATGGAGATGGGAGACAGAAAGATGTAGTTCTGTCTCCCATCTCCCTTTACAGTAAGCAGCAAATAGTGTTTACTGTAAACTTCTTCAATTTTACTGTATTCAGCTACCTCTCTTCAGTTTGATTCTCTGGATTGTTTTTGTCAAATTCGTAGTGAGTCTAAAGGTGATCAGTGGAAACTAATCTTCCCTCTTGGGAATAGATTTAGGTTACCCACACACTGATCCCTTTTGGTATGTCTACAATTTCATGAGAAAAAAATAATGCTCTGATAAATATTCACTTGCTCTTCTTGTCTCTATTGGTAAATAATTTTAAAAAAAAATGCAAAGTCACATAGGAAGGATTGGGGGATAGAAAATGATCCTGTGGACAAACTGTTACATTTTTTTCATTGTCCCTCTCCTAAGATGCTAAATTTGCTCTATTTTAAAAAACGTCATACTCCAAATAATATTATTCTACCTTAGGACAAAGTATATTCTGATATTTCACTTTGCATTCTGGACCCTGTGTGATAACCAGAAAAAACAAAGTTATGTCTATTTAATAGGGACACTGGGAAAATTTGCCTATGGCATAATACTTATTTACTACTCATCATCTGTAGTACCTAAAGGTCTTATCTTTCATTAGCAACAACTTATCACAGTAGCTATACTTAACATTTGATCTGTTTATGGAGTGGAGTGGATTATTTGCTTGCTACCGATTTCTCTTCAAAGTTTAAATTTTATATTGAGCATGAATGGTGCTTTATTATTAAGAAGTCCTTTTAAATAAGTTCTTTCATCTCTGATCACATAAAGTCTAGAGTGATTACAGTATGGCTCTCAAATTGCTAGTTGGTTGATTGAAGAAATTTATTATTCATTTCAAAAAATATATCATGCTAATAGTCTTCCTAGATAATACTTTATCATTTCACATTCTTTTTATTTTTGGCTACCATCATGTAGGATTAAAAGAGAAATCAGGAGCCAAAGGATAACTGGTTCTGGTATTAAGACACTTGACTTGCTTGAGGCCAACTCCCTATTTGATCCCTAGCACTAAGTATGGTCCACGCAGCACCTCCAGGAATTACCCTTCAACACAAAACTGGAAGTAAACCTTGAGCATTGTTGAGTGTGGTCCCAAAAACCCCACCAAAACTCACAAAAGGCAATAGACATAATTATTTGATTCCACAGTTTAAATTCTGGAATATGAGCATACAATTATCTATTCTAATTATTACCTAAGGTCTGACATAAATTTGCTATTAAGTTTATGCTAAAAGTTAGTGTTATCTTGGGGATATAGTAAAGGTTTATATTGCATACTGTAAGTAAGAAAACTGAGGAGAGAGATGTCCCACACTAGGCAGATGTCCCTGCCTTAGTCACTGGGGACAGAGACTTAAGTTTCCTTGAGGTGCTTTGTAATTTAATTAGAGTTTTGAAATTTATACTAATTTAATTCATTCTTACCAATATATCCCCACTACAGATATTGACTGGTACACTTAAGAGATTCAACTCAAGAGAAAGACTGGCATTTAGAAGAGACATTAGCCCTAGAATATGTTTCCTTTTAGCTTAAAATAATATATTAAGTTAATATCGAAACATATTGAAGGACACAATGAGCAAAAAGTATCATGTATAACTTACTGACTGACTCTTTTCCTTTATTCGCAGTTATTTCCTAGATATAGAAGAGTCTCTGCTCATAGCTGGGATATCTCCTCTTAATATAATACTCACTTACTTTAGAACTTCATTATGATTGAGATGTTACCCTAGGAAACATATTAGCAACAGAATAATATTGTTGCTTATGAAAAACTGCATAAAATAAGCTGTTTACTAGATTTATCTGTGACCATTCTTCTTTGTTATATGCCAAACTCAGTTTCATAAACACTTGAAAAATAGGTTAGGTAATTATTTCATCTTCTCATGACTTATTCTGATGTGTGAGATTTCACACATGGTAGATTACCTATCCATTATGATCACTTGTCACTAGTCTTCCCAT